>JAQGCB010000202.1:0-27863 GCA_034698835.1 Protaphorura tricampata
GTTAGATTTTCAAGAAATACCTGAGTCCATGGTGAATTCGAACACCAGGCTTTTGCCTCTATTCATATTGAAATACACGATTCTCACCCAAAACCTTTGCTATATTGGTTAGAAGGTCAATTTTTAATCGTACCATTTGGACTTACATGGCCTAACGATATATGAGCTGTAGTAACTGTAATGTATAAATTTGACTGCAAATAAACAAGTCATAGTCACTGAAGTAAACAAATAATAGTAGAAAATGTCCAATAAATCCAGTGTTAATAGTAAATTCGTCATAGAAGAAATTCATTAGAACGACGATCAATTAGCACTGGGTTCGCTTAAATAGTTTTTCACAATGCACAGAAAAATATGATGACAAGTAAACTCAAACTGAGCTTTCTTCCCATGTACTTCTGAAACATATCTGGAAAATAGGCTAAATTTTCGGGCAAATTGATCTAAGAGACGGTGATGGTGAAATTGATTGCATAAAATGAATATTGATAATCGTCGATACCCAGAATATCTGTGGGTCATCGAATGATGTATGCAAAGTAATTTCAAATCTCCCTTTCTCTTTCCATCTTCCCTTCTAAGAGGAAACGGTTGTCAAGTTATTTTGGATGTATGTATGTATTTGTTCCCTTAAACTATTTCGATGTATTAAAACACCAGGGCTACACGCATAAATACTATTTGGAATTTTAGGTATCAGTTCTTAGCTTCCAATTTCATGCAGATTGAAAACATTCCAAATATAGACGTATATCTATGCACTGTAGTTGTAATCTTACGTCCGCCCCGGTTGAGCTGGCTGGACAAACCGAATCCCGGGGATTTTTCTTCTTCTACTGTCAAATCTTGACTTTCCACTCCATGAAATGATAATGCCCGAGGAAAATATGCATATGTATTCATGAGGGGGACGACAAGGAATTGGAATGGCAAAATAACAATGTTGAGACGATATCCGGTTCTGCTGTCAAGGGGGGTTCGTTCGTTTTTCCTGAATATTTTTTTTTCTTCCCTTCAGCCTCACTTCACATCCGCCCGCATCAATTCACTATTCATTCAACTATAATCCCAAAAAAATACGTATGTATTTTTGTATGTTGCAGGTCAAACACCTATCCTATATTGAAATTAGATCAAATCGACCGGAGATTGTGTCCTCTAAAATTTCACTTATGTACACTGTCGAGTTGTCTTGATTTAAAAATTATGGAAAAAATTTGTTTAGCATTTCCAGTGGAATTTTGGCAATCTTGAGATACGAGAGTAATTTTTGTCCAAAATATTGTTGCCCTCAACACATATAGAAAAAACGCCCTATTTTGATTCCAATGACCCAACTCACTTTTCGACATTTCCAAATCCAGAGACTCATGTCATGTCATCTGCATTTACGGACTCCGGACCCATCATTATTCCGTCTCTTGAAGTCAAAGGGGGATATCCAAAAAAAAATCCAACTATGTATTATAGTTCCAACTAACGAATGCCAAAGCCAAAAAGCATTGACTTTCCCAGAGAAAGCATTTTGGCCTGGCCTGGCCTTGTACTACAAATAAATCTGAGCTATATGTGAGCGTGAACGAACGTATTTTTTTTCATGCCCGATCACCGTGTGATCTCCTCCACTTCCGACTCCCATTCCATTCCAGAATCGGCCGGACCCAAAAAAAATAAAGATGGGTCTCTTTGCCTCTTTGCCTTGGCTCTCAGACACACACACACACACTCAGTTCCAGAATTTATTTTTGCGCTCATAGCATTTGTTTATTTACATATTACGATTACGATGTACAGGGGGCCGGATACGGATCTGGATAAAGTGCTTTGTGTCCAATCCACAGGATTGCAAAAGTGCTCCATGCTTTTATGTGTCCTCCTTTCATTTTCATTTTCTAGAGAAGGAAGAAGGGAGCGAAAGAGAGAGAGAGGGCATAAAATATACGAGTCTCCAGTGATTTCCACGGGAAATGGGAATCAAATGATGGCAAATGATGACTAAATGTCGACATGTTTATGGATTTATGGCTCGGGCTGTATGTGTGTGTTTAACTCAGGGGTCCTAGAAAGTACAGTACAAGAAAATGATATGGGTTTTTGTACATCATGGAGAACTGTAAATCGTTGGGACCAAAAATTAAAGAAGAAATGAATCAGAACATGGTGGAAGCTTTTGAACAAGGGATTCATCCAGAAATCCTCTAATAGGAACGCTAATTTTCATATAAAACACAACAATATGTAGATTTTGTAGGATTAAAATTATTTCTGAATGATTTCCCATTCCTAAAAATAGAATTGGGAATATGGTTGAGATTTTAGTAGGGTTATTGGGTAGACGACTTATGGTGAACCAGAGTTTAATGTTTGATTTCATGTATAAATTAAGTTTGGCTTGTTAGTACAAACTTTTGCATTCTGTGGCTAATTTAGGACGTTTCAGTTTTTTATAGCTCTGGATATAATGGTTTTTCAAAGTTTAGGTCAAATCCAACATGCCTGATTTAGTTTTTGTCAGTTACGAAAATTCAATTGAACTGTTTAAAAAACATTCGTTTGGAATCATTAGTATTTTTTCCTGGAGTGGGATTTTCGCGGTATGAACATTTTTCGGCTAATGGTTTCTTGCCGTCTTCGCCAAATACTGATTATTTAAAAATATAGAACTCAGATCAGTTTTATTGGAATTTCTCGGCATAAATTCTTACAATATCCGAAACTGAATTGTCTCTGTTATTTTATACGTGTTACATGCAAATTAATTAATTTCTTCCTCATTTTCTTATTTTCAGATGCCTTTAACAGGCGGAAACTCTTCATTGGTGACTTGGTCGTCGTCGTCGTCGACTCCGTTGTCGTCGTCAAGGAAGAAAATCGATATTTTCCAGTTGGTTTGCGTAAGCTGCTACTGCTGGCTGCGTGAGAGTGACTGGAGAATCCATCCATTCGATTCCATTCCATTCCATGATGCATGGTTACCATTTAGTCTTCTATCCTTCCAAGATTTTTTTTGGACTCCAGCTGAAAATGGAATTTAATATATTTTTGGGGATAAAATGAGGTACGTTACGTTAGTCATGAAAAGAATGTACTGTGTGTGTGTGTGTGTGGATCACTAAGCTGTATTGAGTTGGTTGGTTCCGGGTGTGTGAACGTGGAGCCACTTTTAATCCCCCCAAAAATTGTTTGATTAGCGCCTTTTCCCCAAAGATCCGTCTAATTCTCTTCAGTCAGCTCGGTTCTGTCACAAATCCGTTTTTTTTCTGCTGCTTTTCTCGTCAAATATTGAAAAAAAATATGTCATATGTCCAATGTTCTTATTTATGGTCGATTGAAGAAGTCCTGAACGCAATAAAGATAGTTACACCGGGAGTATTATATTCGTATGCTCAAGTTTAACATAAGGTTTTGGTAGGGTGTCTGAGATGTAAGGTAATCAAGGAGCATGTTCTCTATGTGTTCTGAGGAATCGAGAAATTGATACACTCAAGCCTCACATTTCGTTTGCTACATTAGACCTAGGCAGATCTATGTATAAAATCGTACATACACAAAATTTCAAGTGACACAAATTTAAACTATTGTAGAAGAATTATTGCAAAATTTTTGTCAACAAAGATCATTAACATTTTATTCAAAATATTTCCGTGATTTTGAAAAAATGTTAACATTTTCTAAATGTCCGAAATTTTTCTGAAGAAAGACTTCCGCATCGATTCTAACGGAAAATTCCTATTGCACGCAAATATAATGTCCGTTTATATTTTGTACTGTAGCCACATTCGACAGTGTTACTTTCAAGTTTAGTCAAGGACTTTTGTTCCTAAGGAAAATTAAGAAAATTTTGATAGAAGATGAAATAAAATTATAGGAATGAAGAACAACTTGGAAAAACCAAGTCATCCTTATGAGCGTAAGAGCTACGCAAACCAAAACCAGGCTAATTTTTTATTCATAACACTCTACAAAATTATCACGACTTCAATTTTTAAAATTCTCACAGTAATAATAATAAAACTTGGATTAACAGAACATGGAAATCAATTTTGCCAAAATTAGAATGCGTCCATGTAATTATACACAGAAAAGAATTGCACAGCAGGTGACGACCATACCCATTTTCATTCGTCCTTGGAAATAATTAATTTTCCAAACATTTCAAACATATGTACATATGGAAAAGTTATATAACTAGTTTCCAACTCCAATTCAATTCCACAACATTTCCAAAGCTTCTTCCCGAAAAGAAACCCCAAGTAAGTTTAGTAAATAAATTGAGGGTGTGTGTGTGTGTGCGTATGTGTGTGTTAATTCTGAGCAGACTGTGACTTCTGGAAAAGCTCCTGGTTACGTTTTTGGTTTTTGGTCCGTGTCGTGGTAACACTTAATGTCAAACACAGAAGCTGTCGAGGAGGATGACGATGATGACGAGGACGAGGAAAACTCCATCATTGAATAGACTCAAAATTACTAGGGCTTGCCACAAATATTTGATTGGATTTTTGATATGAAAGTCTAGTCTGGGAAGTCTCAGTCTAGTCTAGGAGCGTCACTCACTTTCCCAACACACTCACGCTTCCTTGATTTTCCTCCCCTCTCATTTTCACTTTTATTTTCTCCACGTGCCCATGTCACATCCAATCCACTCTACTAGAAATCCACAGATTTCTCCAGAATACTACATTGTATATTCTCCAGCAACGCAAAACGCAACGCAACGTCTGTCTGTCTGTCCGTGTCAAAATTCTATCTAGTTGCAGTTCCAGAGTTTAACCGTGATTTTGTGCCAACCAAACATTACACTTCAGTCCAAGTGTCTGGAATCTGGAATGTTAGTTTATGAATCCATAAGTTTGAATGCATTTACGAATACAGCAAAGTCCATACCAATTTTGAACTAATGGTCATGCATTAAGTCAGTTCAGTTCATAATCCGGATGCGTAAATTTTTGAAATATGTTTAAAAATTTTATTTGAAAGAAAAACGCACTAGTACAATTTTTGTGGGCTTCTTTATATTTGAAAATACTACATTAAGTTTAAGTAAAGTTAGAGAGGGGGTGAAAATTCGAGATGTTGACAAGGCAAGGCAAGGGCATGTCATTGTCACTCTTGACATGAGTGTTTTGTAGTTTTTCGCTCTCCCCGTGGATTCGCTTTTAGTCTGAACTCTTGCGAAGACCTAGTATAATACATTGTCAGAGGAAAACCAGAAACGTGCGTACAAACACATACAGGGTGAAAAATAATGCGGGTACTAGAATCGCACGAGATTTCTAGTGAGCCACGTCTCGATTAAATCGGACAAGACGTCCCACTACTGTTAGAGTCAATAAAATTATACCCGTATTTTTTGGCCTACCCTGTACACAAACACTTTATTGATATTTCTATATAATAAATATGATGCACCGACCGACCATCCATCCTCATACTTTTAAATACATGATTTTTAATGTCGATAAGGACGTGACTGTGACACGACGACGACACGGACGTGGACGGAGGAAGTAGCTTGGGAACCGACATTCGTGACAACTGCCAACACTGTCCATTGAAATTATCGAGTCCTGTCCCACTTTTCTTCAAGGGTCCTTCTTCTTCTTCCTTATCGAAATCATTCGTGTCTTCTTCTCTTGATTCTTACGTAGTAGAAGTAGCGTGCCTTATCTCAAAGAAAGTGCGTCTCAAGAGCCCATCCCAGCCCAGATAGACTAACTTGCACCGAATTTGCATTTACGCTTACTTTATTTTGGGTTTTTATACACTGTGGCTTCATATCTCAAATCACTCGATTATTTTCAAGCATCTTTTCGTTTTTTTTTTGCGTTTCTTAGGAATAAATTAGAAAACCCAATATTCAGCATTAGAAAATTTAGTATCGAAGAAGAAATTACACCTGAAATAAAATTACTTTGAAAACCGAAAGTCACATTTTGAAAATTCCTATGTACTTACTAAAAGGGTCGCTCAAAAAATCGGTCCGATGAAAAATAAATTCATTTTCTTTATCTACAGTTGTGAATCTATTCTATGCCTATGTTGAATTAATTACAGAACATCCTCGATAATTAATTAAAAATAAATCAGAATTGCAGATAACACTCTTAACTTTTAAATTGGGGTCACTCCGTCTATTACAAAAAATTCATCAATAAGGCACTCAAATTCTTAGGTGCCAAATACATACCTACTCCTGTCAAAACTAAATTTTGGCAATAAGAAAGTACGTACAGCACGTGAGGACACAACGCAATATGATTTTGTTTATGCCAAGAATCTTTCAAAGATTCTCATTAGTATTTAGTCAGTATTTTTCAAATGTCATTAGAGTCACAGTCACATGTGTGTGTGATCAAAAGAACGATAATTTCTTAAGATTTACCCATGCGTGTGTGTGTGTGTGTTAGTATGGGTGTGGTAACCTGTCAAGTCAACCTCGTCCATGAAGTGTCTTTGAGCTGTCAACGATGTGAACACCCATTCCTGTTTTTCCACATGGAAGACCGACCCTTTTCTTTATCAAGATTTTTTTTTCCTTGCATATTTTTTTGCAACTATTTCTTTACCTCTGGTTACCTGTTAGTCTTCATTTGTTAATGTGGTCGGTCTGCTCTGGTTAGGTCGAAATCCTGCCCTGGATTTCACAATTTCATGCAACCGCAGCTGTTGACTATTGCCTAATAAGTATTTCGTTAAATTCTGTTTGTACAAAAAAAACTTTGCTCTTCAAAATATTGGAAGCAGCTAACAAGAAAACATTTTCCAGAGTAAATTTTTTAAATTAGTGATAGGATGCCAGGTTTGGATCTAAAGTTCAAAAATACACTAAAAAATAAATCAAAAATAACCCTGTCAGTTAATTTTTCAAAACTGTATACTATTGGGTAATGGAATGACTAAGCATTTTGAGAGTAAACCAGAATCATCATTAGTCTCTGAACTGCATTCAAAATAATATTCACTCACTCACTCCCAGTCACAGTTCCAGAACTCATCATGATTTTCTGTCAGTGTCAGCATTGCACTACAGAACAGACTACACTACACATGCACTGCAGACTACACCTCCGGATCTGGAATTGAGGGACTGACTGACTAGGACTAGGACTAGGGCTAGAGACTAGAGACTAGAGAGCCGTGATTTGGTTCATTAGAGTTCCTATTCATCTCCTCAAATTATAAAAATTGTTTCTGATAGCAGCACATTGCAACTTCCAACTCCTCTCCGGCTCCAGGATTCTCTTCTAGACTAACAAGTTGAACTTACGTACATCTTGCAGGCTCAATCTAACGAATCAAATGACATTTCATTTCATTTCATCCGCAATCCCACATCTCAAATCTCAAATCTCCACGTGCGTGCTTGCTTGCAATTGCAGGGCCATCTTCTAAATCATACCCTTGCATGTGTATGTACATGCCTGCTTATTCAAAAAATCCCAACCAATTTCCCTCAAGGTATTCCAATTATTGTACCATATTTATTTTATATGGTAAGAAAAATTCTCGCAATAATTTAGTATTGCCATAACTGATGTAAATATTCAGGCGGATAATGCGCATTTCTCCAGATTTATTTTTAGCCATTGTAATTTCGGCGTACCTTGTAACTATCTCATGAGCAATGTATTGCTGAGCTGAGAAACAGAAACTTTTCGGAATAATTTTGATTTGATGCTCATCCTGCCTTGCACCAGCAAGGTTTGTGCAGTGAAATGTGCATCCAAGTGAAATAATAATGGAGTAGACCTCGCCAACCTGTCATTATTCAAGACAACGAATGGAATTTGAATCAAAGTAAAGCATAGGGTGGTTGCTTGCGGGTTATTCGAGTGAAAGTCACCGTAAACCGTAACCATCCATGTACATGTAATACCAGACATTCACAGATTTCAAAAAAACAAAGCACGAGTTCTAAAATTATAGGTCTTCCTGGAAAAAAATACAGACTGTATTATCCTAGCATTTTTTTAGTTTTCAAACTTGAGTTGAAAATTTAATCAACCATGCAGTGAAGTGCTTTGGCTGCGCTGGAATTGAACTTTCATAACAAAATACTCAAATAACAATTCCTTTAAAATATTTTAGCGTCTCCGAGCGAAATCAACTTAACTGTACTGAAATCGGAGTGCAAGTATTCTATTATTTAATCTCCGGCGACCCCGCCGACTAAATTCAAATGATAAGAATAAAAACTGTAATCTCAAAAAAATTTCATTTTGGGATAAAAACTGGACTTTTATTTTTTTGTCTATTCTATGAAACGGAAATTGGGAAGGAGTGTGAAAGTTGTGATAGGATTGATGTGATTGTTCCACAAGGTTATCCTTGGTTGAAGGGAGGGCGACAGGGCGAGGGCTTGGAAAGACTTAAATTGATTTCATTGTTGTCCTTGGATTTTAATTCGATTGACTCAAGAGTGAGTTCATTGAAAATCCATTTAATTTGAGAGATGGGGGCATGTACGTACGTACGTATGGGACCAAAGACCAGAACGAACGAACGAACGCAATGGGTCTCGTGTCATCGGATTCGGATTGGGTGGCTGGTGCATGGACCAGTAGATAGAGAATTTGATTTGAATTGTTCTTTAAGTGAATTTTCCACATGATCACTTCCAGAGTAACATTCAACTCACTCCCCTTGTACTTTTGGGAGTATAGACATAGACCCGACGGACCGATCTCTCTGTCTGACTCTGAACCAATATTGACTCTTTTGATGAACTTTTTCCTAACAATTACTTTCACTACCAATTTTACTCACACGGCTCAAATTTTATTAACCCCATCCTCATGAACGAACAAGGAAGCACGAGGACTGGGCGGGCGGGCGGAGCGGAGTTGTTGAGTTGAATTTATTATCAATCTCATCCAATTCACAGAGTGAGTGACTTGAGTTGAGTTACTCTGGATTGACTTAACTAAATCTATTCCTTGCATTTTGTGTTCAAATTAATTCAAAGGAAGGAAAAGGGTTGACTTATTTTTACATATTTTGTTTGAAATGTTGAGTGTACGGTCGTAAATAGATGAATATTCAAAAACACGTTGAATTGAAACATTTCTTGTTTTTTAAATGGGACAAACTGAATTTCTTATCTAATTTAGTCTAACGTGATTTACGTCTAGATAAATATAATATAGCAGGAATTGGAGAGGAGTTGCTGTAAATTTTTCTTAAGGGTCGAAATTTTGATAACACATACAACTCTCTACAATCTAACCTTTTGAAACAAACAGAAATTAAAATTACACTTGGTATCAACTTTTTCGTTTTTTTTCATTATTTTCATTATTTCTAATTTAAAATAATATAGGAAAGGTATTACCAAACCCACATTTTTTTTGTATATTTTACAATGCCATAATATTTTTTTATAATTATTCGCTATCAGCCGTTAGTATCATATAGATTATTGTGGTTTCCAAAAAATTTTAGTCACTAGAAGGAAAACGGCATGATTAACGGTAAAAATCTAGTAATGCGGGGAAAAGAACTGCCAAAAGATCTGTGATAATTGTATTTAATTTACTCAATGCATTATTTGGAGCTGGTTCTTGAATAAATTTGAATTTAACACGAAGAATGGTTCGAATAAGTTTCTGAATGTGTGTACTTTAGTGGCATTTCTTTATTTCACAACTCCAACTACAATCGATTAAAATTTTATAAATCCGTTCCTTCCTTGGTCCTTTGAAGGAATCAAGAAGATTTCACATGCTAATGCTGCTATAACAAGGCCCATCTACTACGTGAAATTTTCTTGGAATGAATGGTCTGATATGAATTATATCTTACTATTTAAAAAACGGTCCTTAAAAATCCAGAAAATAATCTGAAATAAGTACAATTTTTTTTTGTCTTTTCTTAACTATGACTATAATTCTCACATTCCCATGTAATCCGCACATAAGTAACTCATTGGATTTCTTTTTTCAGTCGAGGCTTGCAAAATATTCTCGTTATAGTTACAAGTCCTCATTCGTTCGTTCGTTGTTCGTGACATCGTGGCTTGGAGTTTTTTTGGGGTCAGAACGGTTGTCCCTGTCTTGTGTAATATATATGTGTATGTGTGTGCGTTGGCTTTCTAGTAGAATTGGACATATTGTCCGCTCCTGCCTCCATACACATATACAAGATAATTTTTCATTTTGGATTTCAATTGAAAGAGGGTAGTTCCCGCACACTTTTCTACTACTCTTCCTCGTTCATCTCCTTCAAATTGAGAACGAGGCGATCCTTCAAGTAGTCGAGTCGACTTCGACTTCTTTTTTTTCTCTTCTTCTTCTACACTTTCGTCACATGTAATTCCAAATGGAAATGGAAGAAGTAGAAGTAGAAGAAGAAGACTATAAAGACTTTGGGAAGGAACCACGTTCTTAATAATAGTCACAGCATACAACACTCAATTTGTTACGGGCAATCCATAAAATTGTAGTACTTGTTCGGGAAACCCAGATTTTTAGAACCAAAAATTGTGAACGTACTTATTCATTATTTTAAATAATTTTTATTTGATCTATGCATACTTTATATTCAGGATTTCTTATGGAATTCTAATTCAAACATTAAATGCTCGGCCAGATATCAGTGCTATCATCGAATGTCACTGGATTTTGAAGGCCGAACTGCTGAAGAATATGTGTAGATTGTCAGGTCCTGATTTTAAATGCTAATTTTTTACTCTGTCATGCCCACATGTAAACTTTTTGGCCAGTTATAATTTTTACTCTTGATTATTTATTACATAAAGTCCTAGAAGTTTATAAAAACCGTCGTGCGTTGTTTGTACATCCAAATACTTCTAATATTTTCTAGTTCGGACATTTTCTGGTCTGTGAGATTAATTGATATTGGTTGATTCCAAAATTAAATACACATATAAATAAAATCAGAGATAACCGGATTCCATAAAATCCCCACAACACTTGAAATGCATTACATTGGATTTTATTTCTACATGTTAGACACGACCACTTCTCAAAGACACAAACACATACACATACACAAGGCATGCAGGCAGAGAAAGGAGAAGAGAAAAAGAAGCCGGTAGCTTTTTAGAAATCATCATTAATCATAGACGTCTCCAACGATACGATATACGACGATGCGAATGTGATGTAGTTTTTCCTACGCCATGGCCATCCTTAGTAACTAGTCCGTGCATATGCACATACGCTACTATTTTGGATGGAGGACAACATGAGAATATTTATAACTCGGTAGTTATGCACAGAAACCATATTTATATTTTATACGTAAATATATGTTTTATAAGGAGAAAGGATCAACCCTTTTTTCCACCCTTTTATTTTCCTCGTAATTTTTTTTATATCTCCGCCATCAAACATCCAATCGACATTTTTTGTATTTATTCTAGCATATATTCCTGTGTTCAAAGATGCGACGAACTTTGGCGTATACTCTCAGGCACAGGCAAAGATTTCAAAAATATTGTAAATATTTTTGAGCCACCCTGTAGGTACAGGTGGTGACCGTACCGTAGAACTTGTTCAGATTTTATATACTAAAAATATTACGCGCACACACATTCCTGTGGGTTTAGTACGATTAAGTATAAATACATACATACATAGTTTATAATTAGAATTGCTTATTTTATACGTAGGGTGTGTGAAATGTAGCGCCAGCACCCCAAAAAATTGCAGACTCATCCGGTGAACATTACTGCACAGCAGCTACAGTGGAAAATATTTGGCATTTAATTCATTATTACTTTTTGCTGCTACTTTGCAAAGTTCCTCTCATTAATTACGTACTACCTGAGCAAAAAATAACGTTGTGCTATAATGCGTTGGGAACTTCCAGATATATTTAGCAGTTCCGCTGTCATGTTTCATGCAATGCAGCAGATTTTATTTTATATTCTAATGCTACAACTTATGTGTCATTTCTACGGAAAAATTAAATCCGAGAGCTCACTCAGCTTAACTGGCTTAGGTTTACGAATGTGAGCGAAAAATAATGATGGTAGATTACAAGCATTCATTCACAGTGCACTGGTTCCTAACCATGAATTCCAATTAAACATTGCTTAGCTCAGTAAATCCGACCAAAATTTCTGTACACAATCTGCCAACAATCAAAATTCCATTTTAAATTCTTACGTTGAACTTGAGGCCTTCTGAAATTTTGGAGTCATCTGAGATGCAGTCGAGAAATTTCCCTTGTTAAAATTAATGTGACTTGTGACTTGTGCGTATTTCTTAGTACTAATATCCCCGAACCATGCAAACTTTCTTCCTACACATTGCATTCCATTAATACACATTCGAACCAAACGAACATGATTTGCATTCATAAATTTTAGATGTCATATTTTGATTAAGTACAAAATACGTCTGTAGTATGTACATATTTTAATCGTATCGCATGTTTCCATTCAATAAATACTAAAATTGACACGAACAAACCAAACCAAGTAACAATAAAGAATTCGTTTGGAAAATGTCAAAGGACAAAAATTTATGTACGATTTGTATTTGTATTTGTCCATGGAATTCATAAAACGTCACGTGTCGTGTGTCGTGTGAATGAATGAATGAGTGAGTGACAATTTTTATGTGTATAAAAAGAATCCAAATCAAAAGTATTTTATCTTGGAGTGTTTAGTGTTTAGTGCCAGTGCATGTGTATACAGGATTAAAAATACGAATGAGATGGTTCTCTGTCATCGTACAATGTACAGAGACGAAATATGAAATATCAGTGAAGATCTGGTCCAGCTTGTGTATCAAATAAATAAATGCAATGAAATGAAGTCAGCACGAAGTGTCCCAAGCAAGTAATGCAATGGTTGAATGAATTTATGAAACGTTAGTTTGATTGGGAGGAAGAATGTACTACATATTTTTCGTGATGCACGCACCCAATTCATTTCCACTCTCGTATTATTATTATTTATTTTTTTGATCTTAGATCGAGATAACCAGCCAAATTATTCGTTCAGGTTGGAAAGTACGTACAAACAGACTCAGAAAAACTGCCATTTCTTAACTGGCTTGACCAAAACTATATTTTACATAGGAATATTTTACATATGAGACTGTTAGATTACTCGTTATGTCCTGAGAGGCATGGCGTTCATTTCTGCTTCAAAGTTTTGCCTACTACTAGGAGTACCTCGTTGAATTCAAATGGAAAATGTTCAGATATTGTCTCCCAATGAATGTCAATTAATGAGTGCTTTTTTTATATTAAAAATGTGGTAATTCTTCTATGTGACCAAAAAATTGAAAAATTCAGTGTACATTTGTGTAGATCGGATCGGATTTGGTAATTTAGCCCTATCTGTCATTGCTTTTGCTACATAATATACGTATTTCTGTGTCGTCGACTACGTGGACGATGACACGAAATGGAAAAGAGATTTGAAATCACTTAGTCTGATGAAGTAGTGAGAGAGTGAGACTGAGAGACTGACCGCTCAAAAACACATCATCGGGTTTTTGGACGGCTTAGGACGTTGAATGAGTGATGAGTTTCTATATGTCCATTATTCCATGAATTTTACACTAAATATTGAAGACTTGGCTCAACAGTTGCAGTGCTGATAAAAATCTGTCGATTCGATTCTGTTGCCTCGTCCACGTGTCGTCGTATGTGCATGTAGTATATTACATATGTTCCAGAACATGACCAGGAACCATCCAACTTTTTTAATTGGTTAAATTGTTTCCTAAAATGTGAAAAGTTAACGTTGATTGTACGTTCTACTTTGTTATTTAATTTTAATTTTTTTGAAATCAGTTCATCACCCGACACTCTTGCGGATTTCTTTACAAAACGTAATCGAAAATCTTCATTACCTTAAACTTAAAATTACATATTACTTTCAAGTATTAAATCCTAAGGGTTAACTTCGTCTCTTCTTGGATTTATCAATTGATTTTCACGTATTTTGTCATTTGACTATTGCTCGCTCAAATAGAAACTTTTTATTTGGATGCTTCACTCTTGTGTAGTAAATCATTACTTAAGAGGTGTCATGATTCGTGGACAATATCATAGGAAAAAAGTTGAATCCTCTAACAAGCAAGTGAATGTCTTCAACAGAAAACACATATGAAAGATTTTACACCAAACTCTGTAATTGCTCTGGAATTTCTTTTAGAAAATTACCATTTTGAAAAGAGTACCTATTTGAATTTCTACCAAGATTTCTATACGAAGATGTCCTCCGATTACTTCATTGGAAATTACTGCAGGAGTATTTAAATTATTTGTAGGTTCTTAATGGTTTTGCTCGGAAAAACACGGACATTAATTGGACAAGCCACTCCCAATTTTCAAATATTGCTTATATACCGGATTTCGTAAAATCCCATGACATATTGAACGAAATTGATACAGTGACGACTGACGACGACGACGACTACCCTTCCTCTGCTGATTCTGTGGCAAAGAAGCTTAAACCCATCCTGAGCTCATCTCTTCTTCCATTTGGGGACACGATGAAGACTCAAAGTACTTATTGGGTGGTTATAGATTTTGTGTAAAATTCATGGTGATGTGCTGATGATGACATTGCAAGGATTTTACGCTTCTCTGTCCTCAAATCCTATTTCTCGGGACGAAGCGAAAGCGAAGTAAGGAATTGAGCTTATATAGAGTTTCGCAATGGAAAACCATGTTCTTCCAGGATAATTTATCATTCTTCCTGTCAATTCCCAATCCGGATTTGAGTCCTATCTCGTGTCTTCTCACCGATTTCTTGTCCTCAGCAGTTCTTGTCCAGAATTCTTCCTGTTTTACAAGTCCAAGTCAGGACAGGAGGCAGGAGTTTGTCCTAATGAACGATTTCCAATTCTGCTCAAGTAAATCCAAGCGTTCTCAGTTTTTTTTCCAAGCCGTCCATTTTGTTTTAAGAATTATTTTTCGCAACAAAATTTTTTGGGAGGCTGGAATGTAGAAGAGAATTCCAGGAGACCTAGAATGTAGTTTTTGATTTCAGTTTTTACATTTAAAAAACTCAGCAACTTTCCAGTATTGACAAGTCAGGTTAAATGTGACTAAAAAAAGAACAGTTAATTTTATATGCTATTTTGACATTTACAAAATTTCCAGGTGTGTCTCCACATCAAAATTGGTTTCCTTATTAAATTAATTTTATACTGAATGAGTACGCCGAGGCCGACTGGGTGGGCAAGTACGAGTACGAATGACAACGATAATCAGAGCACAATTTGCAAATTGCATATAAAAAACAGAACAAAAGCTAAACGTTTAATTGGTGGAACACGTCCCGTTTGATTTTATTATGTAATACAATAGACTCAGGAGTTAAATTGTGAGTCAGTAGTAAATTACACAAGTAATTGTACTTTTTTGAATGACATAAATGAGTGTCTGTCTGTCTCACTTGACGACATGATCCATCCATAGTATAAAGAATAATACTACAGTACTAAAGATGTATTCTTATTCACACTCCAAAATACAAATAACAATGATAACAATGGGAGTACAATAGAATGATGAGTTACAAAGGGATAAAAAGCAAAGCAAAATAATAAACACAACAAAAATACTAACTATACTTGTTTTTTTTTCAAACAAAGCAATCCGTCCGTGCTGCAAGCAAGCAAGCAATGCAAGTGTAACTCCATAATGGCAATGGCAATCACCAGTCAATAGAATAGAATTTGTATATGTATATGTTGTGTAAAAAAAAACACTGCCGACTGACTGCCACACTTTTACTACTTACTACTTTATTATGGTTTTGCAATTGTTAGCATTTAACAAAACACAGAGACAGGGGCAAGTGACAGCCGCAACAAAAGTGCAACTTGAATTAAGTCAATTGGTCTAATCTGTATGTACATGTACACGCATAATATAATCTCATTGTAGAACCTATTGTTGTGCGTCTGAGACACAATAGTGTGCGTGTAACAATAAATTCTTCTATTCTCGGTCAATGTTAAGGTTATATTTAGTTCATAAATAAATATCCACCTGTGCTGTGTGGTTGAAATAGGTGAAAAATTGTCATTTTATTCTTCCAAACATTTCAATAATGTTATATGGTCAATTTTACTGACCGATTTTTATTATTGTGATCATTTCAATCTGACAAGGCACACATCAATTTGAACTGTACAGAAAGTTCACACAATTTTCATCAAACACAAAATTATAATGAGCTTTGTCATCAAAATTGGAGAAATATTTGGTTTTGGCGGACACACATTTTTGACCTCGTAGAGTGTGATCGCAGCAGAAAACATTGCAGAAATTTTGCCACATCGATTGATTGTAGAATACATTGAGAGTAACAGTTTTTCAAAGAGAAGAAAATGACGGTGAACAGAAATTGCTGAACGCGCGCGGACGGAAATTTCGGCCGGCCCACTTGGTTTTCGTCCGAAAAATTCATATAGGAAAAATCAGTGGTAAATTTTTTATTGTATGCGTGTGTGTGAATTCGTAATATCAAAATCTGTACAAATTCACCGGATTTAGAGATAAGACCTTGCCATTGCCTTTTGACTCGGCGGGCGCGTGTGAATGTCAGTCAGTCAGTCGGCCGGTGGAATATGATTACTGTATTACACATATTATTGTTAAGAATGGAAGTGCAAGTGCAAGTGCAGTCATTATTCTAAAAGTGCATGGATTCCATTGTCCTCTTCTCTTATGCATTGCATTCCTTTTGAATTTCTACCAGCATTGTGATTTGTACTATGAAATGAACTTGTTTTCAACACTTTACTTACTATATTTTCTATGAATGAATGGATCATATAATACGTACTCTCCTCATACATATCTCTATATTGTGTTTTTGTGTAGTCCTGGCCATTCCATAGTAGTCGTACGTACAATGTCCGTATGAATTGTTCATCCATTGTGTACTATTATCTTTTTCACAAGTCGCGTGTATGTATTCGTATTCAGACTTTAGGAGACTAGGACTACTTTGGATTCCATTCCATAGCATTATGCTAAAGTGAAAAGTTCATTCATTCCTTCATTCATGACATTATTCAGTCGACTCCATTCAAGTCCACGCACTGTACGTACGCACTACGACTTCCTTTTTTAAAAAAAAAGAAAGAAAAGATATATTTATTTACACTTTCCAAGTCGGATCATTTTGGGTCAGGGTGGTTCATAACCTATCCCATTGTATCCGTTTTCTGAGAGAAACATAAATCTGGATGGTAAATATTTATGTACCACCCTGTATGTTGTAGTGGTTCCGGTCTCCGGTGGTTCCTGTCCTCTAAAGATCAAATCGGATTTTAAATTGAGTCCAATTGAACTTATTCATGTTTTTGTGTGAATCAGTCAGTCAGTGAGTTCAGGTTTTGGTCGAACGCAAAGGCAAGGCAAAGGCAAGGGTCGCTTTTCAAGTTATTAGGGAATTGAATGGAAAGGCATTGTTTGGTAAACAATGATGAGTCGACGACAATGCACTACTACGAATTTGAATGGAACTCATTCAATTTCTATTCTATGTACACATTACGATTGTATTTTATAATAGAATAGGAATAGGAATACTCCTAAGGTCAATTCTTCACGACGACCCGTGCCCGTGCCATTCTCGAGTCAATTTCTGTTGGGACAGGTCGTGGTTCTTTCTCATTCAATTTCAACTGGGTTGTATGGGTGGTGGGCCGTCTCCTATTAGTCGGATTAATTTTTGTCAATTTTATTGTGACCTTTATTGTAGATTTTCTTTATGCGTGGCCCAACATTTTTTTATATGTATGGTAGCCGTCTATTCATTTCTGAAAAAAAAGTTCGAATAAATTTTTATGTCAGGTTAAGGTGGAGATGATTCAGTTTAAGGCAGATTTAAAAAAAATTGATGATTTTTTCGGTCCAATTTTGTGTATTACGTGTACATTAGTTCCAAAATTCGGCTCAGCTGTGCTGAAACAAGTACAGTACCGCACTGCACGCTGCACACCTGAAGTTTATTTTATTATGGTAGTAAATTGTACTAATAGCAGGAGTAGTAGTAGTAGTATTTTATGTGTACGGATTTAGTAGCTGTTCTGGTTCTGGTACCAAATTGTAGTGCACTGCGCCCTGCATTGGAGTCTTTGGTGTTGGCATTATGGTTATGGTGTTTATTATCCAGTCTTAGTCTTGAACAAAGTTATAAAGTCTTATTTTCATTTATTAATAGCTTTTGGTTTGCTCGGTGAGTTTATTTTATTGTTGTGGACGGACGGACCGACTGGGGGGTTTTATGACATTGTTTCAGTGTTTGCAGGTGTGAATTTTGTTCGGAGGATTTTCTGAACTGGACTTGGGCAAGGACTCGATACTCGACTGATGCGCTTATATTTGTTTCAGCTATTGCTTTCACCTTCAGCCGGCAAAGGCATTTCTGGAATAACCTTAGGAAATGATGAAGTTCAATTGTTATAGACATTACACTTTACTACATCCATTTCGTACAAAATATTTTGTATTGTTACAACGAAGCCTCGATTTGCAAAGATTTGGTGAATTTTGTAATTTTGTAGATTTATACTGCTAATTTTTGTTGAACTACACAGAGTGGACAGAGTGGTCCAGACCTGTGAGTAATCCCTGTCGAGTAACGAGTCTGAATTAAAATTTAATGGACGTGAAATCAAGACGTTTTAGATTAATGAATTTCCTAAATTCTATTATTTCTAAATTTTTAACTATCAAATAAAACTCATGTTGACATGTTGCGTGTCAAAATCTCAATACATAAAATTACTATTATTGAATTTTTGACGCCACAGCACGGACATACAACATGGCCAAAGATCACAGATACTTTGACAGATTGCTATCACGTACGTCAGGTAATTCGATCATTCGTATTACTATTATGATAATTTGCCTCTCAAGTGCAGAAATCTCTATTCAGCGAATATCTCAGGTTGCCAGAATAAAAACGAGATATACAATTTCAAGAGAATTTAATTTAGGACCTGATATACCATGTGAATCTGAATTACCTACAATAATTCTCAAGATCGTCGACTTAGTTAAAAGAAAAGTAGCAGCGAATTCGCCATAGTATTGATTTGCTAAGACCCATTGTTCAAAAATCCACTGTTTCCCCTAATTAAAGCGTTCATCTAAAAAGTAACGAGTCTCCAGAGAACACATGGGTAGATTTTTATGAGTAACGTAACGTAACGTACCAACCAAACAAAAGAAGCAGAGGACAATTTTGTAGTCAAAAGTTATTGACACTTTGGTTAACTATTCCAATTTAACATTTTGAAGGTGTAAGCAAGGTGGGTGTAAGAGGTAATTTGTAGTAAAACGGTAATCAAGTTCCTCTTACCATTGACACGGCAATGGGCTGGCATGGCATGGCATGACTTGATGGCTTTCACCCGTTATTGTTATTGTTTCACAGAAAGGGAAGGCAAGAAATTTTATTTGGTCATTCCAGATACGTACGTATTATATTGTTTAAGTATTATTGCTCTGCTCACCAGTCGTATACTCGTACTCGTATACCTGGCGAATAGTTTCAAAGTGGAATATTTACCTGTGTCTTGACACTTTTAAAAGTCATATCTCGCTAGCTCCCTTATTTTTTTCTCTGGGCCCTTGACTACTTTACCGCACACAGACAAGTCCGTAAATCTTGGACCTGTCCTATTTTTTTGGGGGTCTGTACTGTATATTGCTATTCCACTGAATTGCCGCAGCAGTAAAATTTTTAAATACTACTACTCCGAATTTAGGAGTAGTCATCGGTAAGGGAGCGATTTTCAGTGTGGCTGTGGCTAAAAATCCATACTAAAAAAATTACTCTCAATATTTGACGGGAATGAAAAAAATTCCAAAGTGAAAAATGGAAAACTGTCAAACTTTTCATGAATATTGAATATTCACAAAAAAAAATTCTTGAATATATTTCGCTGCAGTTTTTCTCAAAAGGATTCTAAAAAAGTACCGATTTTCTGTAATCCACGACTCACGTTTGGTAATTAATTGATCATAAGCTTGTGAAAAATTTTCAGAGATTTGAATATGAATCTATACTACAAAAATGGACTCAATAACCTTCGTTTGATTAAAAATGTCGTGTTGCTGTTGTATCTGTGTGAAATCCCAGCCTACCTTACCCATAAAATAATAAATCCTTTAATTAGAGAGTTTGGACTTCATGTCGTACCAACTCAGTCGCCGCGCCGTAACAAGACATGAAGTCGTGCCGTGCTTTGCTCTTGCTCAGTGTGATTTTTTTTTCATCTGATTGATCAGATTCAAAAATAATTTTTTAGATACAAGTATAGATAGTGAGAAAGGTGCAAACAGTAGCTCTCTGGTCTCAGCAAGGAGTCCTCCAACTAAACATTCATTACATTTTACCTCTTACGTACGATACAAAAACATTCCGTGTCTGTCCTTCACTCTCAAAACCAAGCAAGCACCTGTATGTTGTAGTCTGTATTTATTTTTAGTCAAATTAATCAATGTAATGATAATTTTATTGTAAGAGTTTGGTATTTTTATGCACATTCAGAAGTATTGCAATGTTGTTTACATTCTGACGTTAATTCTTCTCTACCTGCTACTAAAATGACGCGATAATTTTTAAAGTGTAATCATACGTACGGCTTTCAATTTACAATTATGACGTACGTAGTTATTTCATTACTGAAATTGTGTTTTTTTAGCTATTAGCACTGAAAACTTATCCTAAATTTTAAGTAACAATTTTTAAGCTAATTGCAAGTATATTATTCCTTACGTAGAGCAAAATATTGTCAAAATTTGGTTCTAAATTGTACAAAATGACTGGAGACTAACCTCGCCGTGATTTTTGTCTCGTTAGTGTAAATACTAATTGTAAGATGCCTGTTAAATCGGCAGATTTCTACAATCCGAATACAATTTTATTTTTCACCTGAACCCACAGAAACATCATGGCTGGGCTGAAAAATGAATTTGTGTATGAAATATCAATTTGATCAGAATTGAATTCAAAAAAATGTTCATGGACTATAACATAAAGTACTTGGATAACCCTTCACTTCCCAACCAAGCCAAGCTTGAATACAAAATTACCTCTCTCGCCTGCTTTATCCTTCTTTGAGCAAATATTGAGTAACATTTTTATCCCTATATGAATATACATGGTCCTGCCAAGTCTACCATCCATGCATGCCTTACATTTTTCCATAAAGGGATTCCGTCCGACTCAATTAGGACTTTCCCACGGTTAAAGGGTTCGAGTTCGACTACTCGACTTGACTTCACTTCCCAGCACTGCATGCACTACCAAAAATCTGTTTGGCATGATTTGATATATTTTTTTTTGTACGTATACGTACGTATTTTGCAATGCAATCATGAACTCCCATTACAATTACAATTACGGACATGATCGTTACTGAAAATGATCGTGATTCTACTTCCACTGTACTGTGGACTGCACTGCGTGTCGTGTTGTCCGTGTCCGTCTGGATTTCCTCTTTCGGAATTCCGGTGGACGAGCTTATGGTGGTGACCGACCACACCTTGCTTCCCTATCCTGTCCAACTTCCGGTTTTAATCCAACAACATCGCATGCACACTTGTACATATAAAATAAAGACTAGATTGGATTTTACGTATAATGATAATGTGTGTGTGTTTGTGTGTGAAAGAGATCCCCAGTTTAGATAGATTACTTTACCATAGAATGTACGTACCTGATTTGATTTAGATTTTCTACCTGTGTGTAGTGTGTATCTGATTATAACGAAAATTTTCAACCGCATGATTGTTTGCAAGAGTAGTGAGTGGTCAGTCACTCCATATTCGGCTACTCACTCAATTTAATGTTAAATGTCCATGCATGTTAATTTAAATGAGGTAGCAACGTAAAAAATGGAAATACAGGTACTGGAAAAAATATTTAAAATGTAGTCAAAACACGCACACAAGTTTAAAATATTTTTGCATGTGGATGTGGATGTGGAACCCCTTAATTATTATTAATCTGACTCGGATGGGTTGACACGGAAGTTATTTCCAGGTTATCATGATTAATGCTAATAAATGTCGTCCGTCATAGTCATGAGATCATTTTTATCCAGAATACCTGTGAGTATGTGTATGCATGGTGGCTCTATTTTTGGTGAGATCAATCACGAAATGTCAATGTGTGGTTTGCAAAATATACTCGTGCATATTTTATTGTGGGAAAATAAAACTATACGATACATCATTACATTACATCTAACGAAGGAATGGTTCAAAAAATGTCAAGGAATGAACGTATAATAATTCTGAATATTTATCTGAGAAGAGCATTTAAAACTACAGGGAAAATTACATTCAATTTATATTGTGATTCGAATATTAGTCAGTAAAATTAAACTAGACAAATTTCCAAAATACTTGATATGACATGTGCAGTGGAATGAACTTTTTAATTCGATTTCACTTTTATTTAGTTCTTCAAAATAACACACGGTGTTCTAAGGTATTTTTTTATTACTCATTATCCTATAGCTGATCGACCACAATATTTTTTGGGCAATGCATTTATGCTTTAATCATTAACTCGTGGGATACAGCTAAGATTATTATTTGGAAGCATTTGGCATATCTCATTAGAAAATTTATAGTTATACTTAAATAATTTTTATTTTGTACCGACTGAGTAGAATTTCTGTTTGCAAACATTGCATTGTATTCGCTTTTCAGGAAAAAGAAATTAATTCGTTCGTTCCTCTAGAACTCAAACCCGCCCGTCGAGTCCAGCTGGGAAATCCAATCCAAGCCTGTCCCTGCGTATGTAGGCATTCAAATTATTCATTTCTGTAATAATTCATTTTCCACACTCATCCATCAAATTCTATGGAGAAAGCCGCGAAACCATTTTTCCATTCCATTGACAGATCACTTTTATTTTGTTCATTCATTCATAATATATTTCATCCGAAATTGTATCTACTAGTCTAGTCTACAGTCTACATGTAGCATGAGAATGAGACACGCTTGTCCTACCCAGGCCAGGCCATAGTAAAGTCCCATCCCAATTTCCCAATGAATTTTAATAGCGATTCTATTATCCATCGTTCTACCAAAAGTTGACACGTGATATGATGAGGAACCCTCATAAAATGATGACAATAATCCCTGCATGCATGCATGAATTTCTAATTAATTACTCAAATGGATTCTTCTAAAATTGATTATTACAACAATGTTTTGGCCAATTCAATTTAATTTGGTTCAAAAAATAATTGCTGCTGTGGAAAAAACCGTAATATTTGGTAGGCACACGAATTAGTGTGCTATTTTTTCCTAACCATTTTTTTTCTTGTGTACGTATGCTATTTTTACAATTTCTTCGTACTTAAATACGTACAGAGAATTTGATCAATTTAATTGCACTGCTTTTCCATTGGATTTCTGTTCCTATTATCCCGTACCGTACATCTGCAATCTGGAAAATTACTCTTGCCCTAAAAATACCTTAGCCGTTGGTTTTAACGTACTGTGTACTAGTGTACTACGTAATACCCGACATTTTCCCCCTAGGAGAAAAAGGACCGAAAATTGAAGTTCCCATTCAGAAGACTATTCCGGTATTCGTTCTTGGACTAGAAATCTGTTCTGTTTTGGGATGCTGTGCATGTGTACGTGTACAAGTACACACATATTGCACGTACTCGTACGTAATATTTAGTTTCGGTTGATGACTAGAAACTAGTACCAGTAGTAGATTCCCATTCCCCGGGATTTACTTTACTATTTATTATACGTCGCTATTTTTATAGGTGTCTGTCCTAGACGACTAATCATGTGAGTGAGTGGTAGATGTGTACATGAACTACGTACGTACCCCTGCAAAATAATTTATGCCCCCTATGCGTTTTATTACATTGAGACCCTGAAATCACTGTCGGTTCGGTTGCACACCTGGGCCATCCATGGCCCTTAGTCCTTATTTTTGTTATGCTTTTGCCGACGACGACGACTCTCGATCCGAAAAAAGAATTCCCATGGTACGGACGGACGGATGGGCTATGGGCGATTGAGCCCTTGCAGATGTACATTAGTATTACAAGTGAGGTACGTATACGTACGTACTGTACATAGATAGATTTTAAGGTAGGACCCTTATACAAATAAAAGGTGTCCCTTGACATGCATAAAACCTCTTTTTGGTCGGGGTCTCAACAAACAAGAATGAGAGAGAGAGAGGATCCGGTCCGTCTAGCATTTCTTTCTCATTGTCCTCTTGTGACCCTTCTCTCTGCAAGGGGTGCTCCCTTGGCATTTTAATCCGACATTTCAAGTATACTTTACTCCGTTTAGGGCTAGGGCTTCTACCTCTGGACTTTTAGACCCAGCGCAGCTCCTGTACTGTACTTATTTTTTTACAGGGTGGTTCCTAATATTTCAAAATCCGTATTAACTATGCACGGTGGTGCTTTATCACTCAACTTCAACCTACTGTTATTATGCACCTCCCTGTTGTGATACGTACCTCAGTCATCGGCCGGCTCGGCTACTTACCTGAGTTACAAAGCCGAGAGCTGTCCCATTCCATTACATTAACAGGGAGAGAGATTTAAGGGCACCTTGCCTTATAAGGACCCTTCCGAAGGGTCCTCAGATTTTTTGGGAGTATTTTGCTTCCGAAAAAATGTTAGTTGTATATAGTGTGGAGAAACTAGGACGAGCTTTAGCCCTTAGGTAGGATTTCATTTCAGGACCATCATTATTATTACACGGTGACGGTGACCGTGTGTATCCTTAAGGGTACAGTCCAGTACAGTACAGTGTACTAAACCTGAACTGATACAAAATTCTAAGGCTTGGTATTTCATGGATGAAGGTATGCGGAGTGAGTGAGTGAGTGAGGGACACTTTGAACTTCCAAGGGCTCCATTCAGAAAAATTTAGTCGAGGTCGGGTGGGGATGGACGGTCATATTTTTCTAAGTACTCAGCCCAGGTTCGGCTGGCCTACGTTATGGATATTACGTGGGTATAATAATTTTTCATGTTTCAACCAAAATTTACAAGGGAGACCCTTCGGTTGTCAACCCATCGAACGAGGAAACTAATAATTAAAATATTGTTTGATGAGATGAACAAATCTTAACGGCACTTAATGTTATATCTTACGGCCAGAAATTTTTGAAATATTAATCTTACCAGCGTTGCGAATTCTAATAAGAAATTGAAGAACATTTTTGCATTGAATAATTTCGACACATCAAAAAGTAATCCCTTGTTAAAAAAAACTTGACCCGAAGTCTCATCAGTCCTTCAATGGATGGTTTCGGCTTGTACTGTTGTCCTGCTCTGTACTGTACGTACTGTCCAAACCAACTATAATTTATATTTTATATACAAAATTTATAATATAGTGAGACTAGTGAGTAGTCTTGGGAGTGGTAGCCGTAGCCGTAGCGGATGGGAAAGGTAACAAAAGAAAACCCGGAATTTACGCCTGTCATTTTTTTCTCTTTGGATGATAGGACAGGGCACATCCATGTGTTTAAGTAGTTTGTAAGTACTGTACACTTCTTCGTTAGATTTTTAGATTGGATGGGTGATTTTCTCGGGAGATACTGCAATTGCAGTAGTGGAAGATATGGTTGGCTTGGATTACACTTACACATTACACTCATACACCGTCACATTATTAGTAAGACAGGGACAGGATAATATTTCATGATGAGAAAGACGAAGTTTACCAGGACCGGCCAAGTCGGCCGGCCAAAACCATCCTCAACGTTATTTTTTTTTCAAAAGAAATGAAATGAGGTTTTTTTTTCATGAAAGGACGGAAGGATGAGGGAATTAAGATAACTGTCCTGTCCTGTCCGTCGCACTTCATGAGGATTCATATTCTTTTGGGCTGGTTGTGCAAATCTAATCTGTCGAATGGGCAAGGCAGGCAAGGCAAGGAAGCAAAACGAAGGAGGGTTTTGTTTCATACATAAGTATCGTCTTTTGGGGTGCAGACAGATTAGATGGACGGAAATCCGATACTGGACTGGATCGCATTGCAAGAGCATATTTTACATTATACAGTACTTTTACTACCTGAGAATTTTTGACCCAATAAACCACAAACCGCCGATTTCTAATCGGAGTATGATGAATGGAAGTTTGAAAATTATCATGCTCATTAGGATATGCTATCTGATTTCCGGTGTTCGGAAGGTATGGAACGATGCTTCCGTAATTAGTAAGTGTCTGGAATGAAAGACAATCAAGCGTAAATTTAATTGTTTTCGCGTCGAAAAACAACACAAAAGGATTTGCAACTTTTTTAGATTTAAATGAAGGATTTGACAAATTAAAAATTAATTTGGACTCCAACTACGTTTGGGGCCAAAATAAAATCTTTCAGAGAATTTGGACAGAAATTGTATTATATACGCTTTTGTATAACTGATGTATGTTAGTGTGGCCTAACCGGGCGCTCTAGTAAATAAGTGCAATAATTTAATGTTGAAAATGCGTAACCATTATCATCTAACGAGGCCTTAACTGCACATGTTTGATTTCTGATTCCGATTTATTTTAATTTGCAGAATTCAAGAAAATCTTCAGTTTGGGAATCAAATGTAGTTTTCGAGAAAACGCAAGAAAGAATTCCTATGCCAAATGATCGTGTGCAAGATTGATGATCGGTAATAAAAATACATTTCTAAAAATAATTGGATACAAAATCTACAAAATCAACCACCCAAAGTACACATTACAATGCAAATTACAATTACAATACAATAGAAATCCTTCCAATTTGAATAGGTCAGTTAACATTTTCTTGGAACACGGCTATTCCTCAAAATCATTCCTGCGTTAAATGAATCACGAATTTGATTCAAAATCACAAGATACAAAATTTTCGGCCGTCTTTACTCAGCCATCGCACCGGCAATCTGTCGTTTCGTTGGGTTCTTCTCGTTTATGCTCCAATTCTCCTCTAATTTACACAAATGTTGTTAATTCTTACATTTACATACCTACGAATTTGTACTTTTAATTCTTCTCAAGTAAAATAATCTGAATAATTGTTAGAGAAAATCAAGTGTCTGTCGACTGGTTCGTTTATTTTGTTTTGTGAAAACTTTATTTGTTGAGAAAATGTAATGTAAGTCATGTGGAACAAACGAATTGCAAATTTTTGTGGCTGGTGTTCCGTACGTACGTACGTAAACTGGAAATCATGAGTTTGTAGTAGATGACTGGATTTATACACTTTTACATGTACTTTTTCCTCATATGTATAAATGAAGAGGGCATTAATTAGGACAGAACAGAACGGCATTTTCTATTGTTCTGGAAGTAAAGCTTACAAGTGCAGGCACATGAATAAGTATAGCAGGTGTTAAAGGATTTTCTAGGAATCGTAGTCGTATTTACGTACGTATACGTACTTTTGCACTGAATTAAATTCACTGAATAAAATACTTGCTACCTATTATTAGGACCAGTCACTATGTACAGTACGCACTCGTCCGTGAGTTTAGGAGTAACGTAGGAATTTAACTGACTGTTGAATGTTGAATCTCATCAAAGACCTTGTACTGGCTGTATTTGAAATTCTAATTGTTTTACCATATGGCAATTAGTGAGGTTGGATTATGTAGTAAGGTAGTAAGTATCCACGTGAAAATTGTCCCAATTAGTTTGCCACTCGCAGGGCAGTGGTATGCTTTCGTAGTAGCGCAGTGGAGCTACATCTACAAGCTACAGTGAATGCTTTCATGTAGTATGTACAAAATTTACATTATTTGGTTTTGTCAGGTTGGTTAGATTAAAATGCTACAAATACATACATGGACGCACGCAGAGGAGATTTTAAATGCCTAGGTTTATTAATTGGAATAAAAATTATCCCTGTAACCAATA
>JAQGCB010000203.1:0-27839 GCA_034698835.1 Protaphorura tricampata
TTCCAAAATTTTTAATGTGATGTTCCTTCCAGTCACATCACGGCACAGCACAGTCCCGACCCGAACCGGCCAGTTTTTTTGTCCGAGGAGGACGAGTCCTGGTCCTATAATATTTTTTGGACGGCGGGCATGAGACAACATGCACACAAGGACCCCTTTTGGTTTAAAATAGAATAGAGGGATGGATTTATACGTCATGTCATAGTCTCTTTTTCGGCAACGGCAACCAACAAACCTTAGTCTCCATTGTACTAGTTGACCTGGGCTCCCTGTGGACAAAAACCAAGCAAAGGACTATACGATACAACAATACAATACAATACTCACTGGATAAAAAAATATAAGACGCATGTATCCCAGGGTTCATTTCATGCAATAATGTGTGTACAGAATTGAACGTGGTGTGTGCCATGAATGACTGCCATGCCTCGGATTCGAGGGACCGATCATAATTTTCATAAGGATCATAGGGCTCATTATCATTTTTACAGTTTATTTTCATGTATGGAATTACACCTTCGATTTTGGCCGCTTTTGATTTGATTTTTCTTTAAAAAACACAAGGTTTTCTAAAAAAAAATTTCTTTACATAAAATGATACAGGATTTTTTTAATTGTGACTTCATTTTTGTAAAGTGATTGCAGCGCCATTCTTGGTGAAATTCTTATTAAATTTTTTATTTCGGTGACAATAATTAATGAAGCCTCAGGTATAAGGTGTCAATCTCTGTGTTAATTTCGATCCCAGAAAAAAAAAACTTATTTACGACACTAATTAAAAGACACGGACCGAAGCGATGCGGTTGCGGTGTCATCAAGGAGGACACACAAAAAAAATCTTTCAGAGTGAATTCCCATGCAGTCGTGGCGCCAGCCACTTCCACGATCTTAGCAAAAGCTAAAGCACCCATTTGACACCCCAGGAGGGCTGATTGGATTGGCATGTGAGACAGACACAGTGGAAATGCAAATGCAAATGCAGCAAGCTAGCAAATGTTAAGGAACTCTGCAAAAAAAGGAACAACTAAAAAAATGAAATAATACCGGCCGACGCAATAATATTTTATACGTACGTAACGTAGGAATACGAACTTGCAATTGCCAATTGCACGCAATTTTTGCTCTGAATGCTTGGAGGGGTGTATTTGCTAAAGTGTTAAATAGTGAAAGGGTTGAGTGAGTATTATTTTTATTAGTCTCTCCGTGTGTGTAAAGGAAATGAATTGTTTCTCAATGCAATTTTTCAAACGCGTGCCTAAACATTAGAATCGGGTCGATGAGAATATGTACATACGCCATAGCATTAGCGTAGCGATGTAATGGCTTGAGGGGAATTATTAATCTGATGCGCGTGTAATATGTTAAGTGGATTAATTAAGTCAAGATTAAAATTAAAACGAAGTGGGTTCGACCGGCATGCCACCAACGTAATGAAAAAATAGTGAGCTTCGGCTTCAATTAATTTTTTTGGGCTCAGATCGAGTCCGAAATGTATTTCAAGAAGTGAATTCATAGAAAATTCATCTAAAGTATACGCAAAACTGCATACAAATTCATACAATTCGCGATCGCGACGAGACAGGTGACAGGTCTTGCGTCTTGTCAAGATTTTTAGAACTGTCAAAAGTCAAAATGACTTGAAATTATTTTAGCCTAAGGCGATATGTTGTGTTTTTGTCAGCAAAATGGTGATAACTTGTACGTAATTGTAATCTAATGTTTAATATGTATAATAATAAAAAAAACATGAGCATGCATTTATTGTACTTGGTACTTACATTAGTATGTAACAGAAGGGATCTTCAGGTCAAGTATGCAAATTTAATATCAAAACAACTAGTATCATGACAAGTTGACTTTAAAATGCAATGGAGAGTGAGAGCACCTTTTTATATGGTTATGGTTTCGGCACCTTCAGATGAAAATGAAATTCTACATTATAAAAACTAGGCAGACCAGATTTGATTTGAATTTGACTGTCCAGTAAATGAGCCCTACCGCGACGCGACCACGAAGCGCAGCAATTTTAATCTAATTGAGGAAATGTCAATTGTTTATTTTGTGATTGGCCGAGCAGGAGCACAGAGCAGAGCAGCGGTCCGTCATCTTTGTGTATAATTACAATTAAGGATTGGAGGAAATAAAACGATTGAGTTAATTATTTTTGACGACTCTCACTCCCACACTTCAATGTCAAATGTCACACCTAAATATTCAAGTTCAATTAAAAATTACTCTAATTGGTATTCGCAGTAGAGTAGAACACGTTCCTGTATAAGCGATTCGTATTGACCAAAGATAGAAGGTCGGGTTGTCTAAAACCCCTCTGCATCGAACCTCACGTGTGACTACAAACGGCAGGGAAAAACCCTTACGCTATGCTGCCAGATACAAAAATAGCTTATAATTTGCAAGGACCGTCCCAAAATACCTTCTCAAGACTTTAAATAGTAATTTTCCAAGTGTCGCCCCTCAAACTCATTCACGTAAGACATTAGAGAGAAGGCCGAAAATTCTATTGTCATTTATTTTATGACTTTTCTAGTCATGAATTTCAATTTTTAATGGACTCGGCTTGGCACTTCAAATATTTTGCATCATTATATAGAGGACAGGCAGCCAAGACCAAGGCGTCGTAGATTATTGCTTAGGCCAGATCAGCTCAGCTCAGCGTAGTCACCGAAAGGACAAAAATTGAATTAGCATTTTGACGAGGCTGTGTAGAATTGGAATTTGAAATGGACTTTTGTTCTCATTACGCAATTATCAAGAACAAAGGAGTAAAGTAAGCAGCAGCTTACAGCTTATACATCCGACCCGCGACTTCAGTTCAGTTCTTTTAAATGGTTATTCTTAAATTATTCTTACCACCAACCATCCAACCCTTTGCCTTTTCTTATGGGCCCTAGTCGTAGCCCTAGTCATCTCCGTGTCCTCCGTTTTTACGGCCCGTCATCTTCATTTTCGTCATTATCATTTGTCCCTGCCGCCGTAAATAATTTTTGGTCCATCACATATCATCCTTATACGTCTTAGGATAGGAATATTATTATTACCTGCCTCTTTGCCTTTGTTCTCTCAATAATTACTTTACGTCCCATCAACCACGTGACATGACATGTCGGTCGACTGTCGACCTATCCTGTGCTGTGCGGTAAAAACAACATTGTTTACAATAACGCGTACATGTCCAGTCCACTACTGGAAACTTTCAGAAAACCCAAGCCGCATATGCATATGTACATGTTTGTAGCGTCAACAGTACATATATTTCTTGTATTGGGTTTTTAATTCGAAACCTCTCTTAATCGAACTGTAATTCTGGTACGTTACACACAAATGAATTCAACACGAGGACATCGGGCATTGGAATTCATGCTTGCATGTATTGTCGTCGAGCTTTTTACACACGACAGTCACGTCACATGCATGTAATGTACGTACATTCACAAAAAAGTCACCCTGATAAAATGAATGGGACCGAAAGTCTCCGGATCGGATACCCGGGGAAAGCGACGACGGCGACTTGCGTGTGTCACCACAACAGCACGACTACACGACCAACCCGACCGTCGCGTGTCTCCACAAAAACGTTGTCCTAGTCTTTTACGAGGAGACATTCTCCCGGTGACATCAGCCGTGGAAAGACTGAAAAGACTAGGGTGTCGTCGAATTTTCTTCCAAAAGCTACACAAAAAAGTACACAAAGAATACAATCTCAATTTTTTAACCAAACAAATCTCATATTTGACATTTTGAATCTCAAACGGAAAATAATTCCGAAAAGTTTTTTTTCTAACTTACCAAAATATTTTGAGTCGTGCAAAATTACTTTGCACTTACTATAAATCCATATCGCACGCTTTTACTTCTCGTGCGTATTTTATGTACATGTTTACATAAAAACAGTACGATATGAAGTACTAGCTCTTTTTTTTCACCTGATTCTGATTACAGGTTTTATGTGTGTTTATTGTTGCAACTGCAAGTGCAACGTGGCCGGTGCACCTTGCTCTTGCTGCATCCAATGGTGCTTGAAAGTGCATTATGCATGCAAACATGCATAATTTAACTATTTACACCCCATAATCCAGTAAATCGTAAGTTGAGAGTATATCTCATCGTACTTACTTGACTAGGGGGTAGATACGCTTTGCAAAATATAAACCAGTGCAAGAACTACAGTACAACAAGTGCAAGTGCTAAAACACACATACACACACACGAGAGTCAAATTCCAAGTTTTCGCATATCGCTGAATGCAATTTGGTCTGTGCAAATAGATAGAAAACAGTTTGGGAGTTTTTCGGGCCAAAATGAAAGACGGACGCTTAAGGCCAAGCCTCAGATTCAGATAGCTCAAGCTATCGCTCAACATTGTATGTGTAAGCTGGCCAGATAGTTTTACTTTTACTCCCAGAGTACTGTAGAGACGGTTTTACCATACATACTACGAATACACGATTTTACGTTTACGTTTACGTACTCCCAAATGTTTGGTTGAACTGAACGGGGAGGAAATGAAATGAGGAGTTGAAGTGCTAAGGCAGAAGGCAGAGGAGTTTTGACTGGCATCCAGTTAGGTTCTAATCTCAACAGACTGCCTCAGAACGATATCCTATACTACTTATCCTACCTATCTTATCCAGCAAAAAAAAAATTCTCCTGGATAATACAAAATTTCAGACTAAAATTTCCTAATACAGTACAGTAATTAACTTATTTCTAGGCGGTCAGAGATTTCTGGCTATTTTTACACATTTTTGTACACAAAATTGATGAGTGAAAGTGGGAAGAAACATTTCTGAGCAATAATCGACAATCGACAACGTCATTTTTACTGTATGAACAATGTGGGGTGATTTCTGTGGCAGCAAGAGCGAGAGAAATAGCAATAGGACTTGTGACACAATCGTATTTGTATTTGGTGTGAAGGTACAGGGTACTGTGAGCTAGCTCGGACGGAATATCGATAGCGATAACCCGCGTATGTCCTAAGCACCAAGGCTAGGGCTAACCCGCCGTCTCGTGCCTTGGAGGAGTGTCATAGTTTGGGACAGGAAGGACGGAGGACCAATAGAAAGTGTCGCTGTCGTTGCTATGCACTGAAACTTAGTTTCAGAGTGCCCCTACAGAAAGTGTGTAGTCGAAATCGAAAGACATGAGAGGAGACTTTTAGGTGGAAAGAAAGTGTCCAAAAAAGTAGACGAAGAAGAAGAAAGTAGAAGAAGAAGAAGAAGTAAAAAAGTGACGATAGAACGGCACGGCGACGCGAGGAGGAGACCCAGGGAGGACCAGAATCAGAAACGAAAACGGGTTCGGTCGGTCGGGTGAGGACGACGGACGAGGACTTTGGACGCCGTGGTGCAGTTCTCATGCGACACACCGCCGTCAACATGTACTCCGCCACAACTCCTCCAAACTCAAGGCTTCCAGGTATGGAGAACACAAACGTTTTATTTTTATAGTACTTTCCTAAGTATTCGAAACATTTGGGGACATTTTTTTCACAAGTGTATCATTAGTGTATAGGAATCTCACTCAAAGACAAATCGCCTTAGGAATAGTAACCAAAACCAGATAGGACATTTGGCCAGCTGAGGGCAATTTTTTGTCAAATCTTGACAATTTTTAATTCAGATGATTTTCAAGATATTTTCTGGAAACTCTGCCACAAAAATTCCTAATTTTTGATTGTTGTTGTTTCTAAGAAGAAAATATTTTGAGGACATTTTTGTCTTGAGACATTCTAGAAAAACTCCGAGAAAGTACTAAAGTTGTGAAGAGAGAAAGTTTGGTGATACCGAATTTCCCTAGTTGGAACCGTAAAACCCTCAAGATATTTAATTACTATATCGATTTTGTTATAGTTTTCTCTGACATCCTTTTCTGAAATGACCGATTCCTATTTTTATAGCGAGATAAGATTTTCTTCTAAGGGCATTAGGGAGAAATTCCCTAAGGAAACATATAAATCGTATAAATCGTGTGGAGAAATTCCCCTAACTTTTTTTTTGTGCTTTCACTTACTGATATTGTCTTTGAAGATTGTGACAGTCACACATTCGCTTCAGTGAAAAGTGGCTAATCGCCACAGGATTAGTAATTAGTGATTTGTGCACAATTTTTCGTTGATCAGAAATTAAAATTAAAATTTAGAATTTGAGAAAATGAATTATAATTCTGGTGTCTGGATTTGTGTTTCCATAAAGTTTTAAGCTGGACATGTGCCAATGCACGTTAATTCAGAAAATTCTACCTGTCATTACCCTGGACTCTGTTAAAAATCAAGATGCGAGAGTTCGCCCTTCCGAGATTCGTGCTTATTTGTTAACTCAGATAATTTTCATAAAATGACAGATACTCCATAAATGTAAATATTTCATCCGACCCCTATATATTCTCTTATCCTGTGAACTTGAAAGAATGTCTGAGCAGAGGATTTACATATAAACGAAAGTTATATAAAGTGATTTGCTACCCACACAGTTAAAAATTCATCAAGCAATTAATTACTCAGAGCCAAGCCAAAAGGCATGAACTGAAGGAAACACGCCTACTACCCTTCTCCTTTTGTTTCCCTTTTGACTCCGACAACATTCCCCACATAGCTTTTCACTACATTTCACATTTATTCCAAAAACATTCATTCCACTTCCTCTCTTTTCCACTTTCCACTTGGTTTATCAGCTCACTCAGGGAAAATAAAACTTTCCCCCAATATTTTCTCCGGAATGTTTGTCTTTGTGTGTGTAGTGTGTGTGTGTCCCGACTCCCGGATTTTATGTCCAGCTCTCCACACTCCATTCGATTTAGGGGATTTAAACTCAAAAACATTCATTCGTTCTGATCTTTGACATTTCACTTACAAATCGACTAAAATATGCAAATAGTACAGGGTGGTTCATAACATTTTACACCATATCGTGCAAGTAATCCAAAAAAACAGGAGGCTAATCTTAGAGGGCCGTCTCAAATGTTACGAACCACCCTATTAGAATGTATGACTTCAAATTCCATTACCACAAAGCAAATGGCCATATATGTTATTGGGGGTAGAGGGGAACATTTTGACAATATTATTTAGTGCATGCATGGGGAATGTCAAATGTCACTTCAGAATGACAAAGTGTATTGGAGAAATATGTCCGTGTCATCGACCACTCTTTTTTTACCCGAACCGGATAACATCACTTCATAACATATGACATTTGAAAATGACACTCTAAAAAGTGTGACGAGACAGAGACTTCTAGATTTTTGTCAATCATACGACTCTATTAGTGTTCGTAAAGTGTCTTAAGTGACGAACGATCAGAGATGATAATTTTTGGTTGCACTTAATGCCACGAAGTCCCAATTTTACTTTAAATTTGGAGACATTCATTTCATTCATTCATTCAATTTTGACACTACCAAAAGTACAAATTCACTAAATCCTGTCAAATGACAAAAATAATGCATACAAATGTACAAATTCCATTCAATTTTATAAGGAACAATAAGGCGGAAATATTTTATCAGTCAGTCCAACACACAATTTACACACCAAAGTCGCCGTGTGCCATTCAAATCACATTCATTGACGCAACATGCAAACATTCAAAAAAGATACATAGATATCCATATCCATGTCCATGACTAAATACTTTTTATGCTCTTCACCTCCAGCGTTAAATTTTCACACAAGTAAACTGCGACAATTTAATCAAGTTTTAATGAAACTAACCTTGAACTTATTCATTAACTAAACACTTATATGTATTATTCTATTACTTGGGACGACAACTGGATCCTACTGATGATCTGATCGTATCGTATCCACCTTAGTGCAAATTATGTTCACGTGCATTACTCTACTGTACTCGCACAATTTGCAAATCCATATATTCATATTGATATTAGACCACAGTTAGAGGGTGGGCCAGAAAATATTAGCTTTGTGTAAATAGACAACACCAATTTGGCTGGCCCATGACTTATAACGTTAGGAAATAATTGAATTTTTTTTGTTCCACCTTGTACATCTATTGCTAATTGCTACTGCTAAAAATCTCGTGGTCAAAATTAACTGAACTATTATTCGAAAGCAAGCTAATTGCTAATTGTTTACCCATTACTCTTTTGCTATGAGTTTTTCTTACTTAAATTAGAGCGAACTGAGCTGAGCTGAGCTTAAATGAGGAAGAGAAAGGGCCATGCCGTGTGCCTGTGTGTTCTTTTCGCAAATTGATTTAGAATGACATAGATGTTAACTCAAATTATAATGTTAATGCGTGGAGGATAAAAGGAAGAGGGAGGGAGGTAATTACGTGATGTCATGAGCACTAATCCATCCACAGATTCCTTCTCAACCCTTTTTCCCTGATGCCAAAGCCAAAAAGGATTCATTTTCCTCAACTAAGTGTTTGTTACATATGTAAAATACCCTCAAAACTCTGCAGGCCTTAATAGTCATGAGAATGAGAATGAGTCTTCTTTGGACCATTAGCGTTAGCCAAACAACGCTACGCGTGTAATTAAGGGGAGTCAGAGTCAGAGTCAGAACTCCTATGCAGGCATATACGACCAGAAGTACGAGAAAACGACCGATGATGCGGTTTTTGTCAAGTTTCCACAGATTTTGAATTGAAAACTTTAATATCGCATAGCATAGCGTATACATTACAAATCCTGGTGGTGCATTCTGGATGGCTGGCAGGATGACAAGTTTATTTAATAGGGTGAGGTATCATTAAGAACAGATTCTCCGGTCGGATGGATGTGGAAGGGATTGTCAGGCAAGCTCAGTTCAATTTGTGACCTTTTTAATGTCGACTCATGCTCACGACGACGGAAAAATTAGTGTACGGTCTTGTATTGTAGCAGGTTTAACATAAAAAAGTGAAGGAAAGTCGATTTGATATCACAGAAACCGTATTCTATTTATAATATGCTACATTTTTAAAACAAATTTTGAAGATTTGGTTTGAAAATCCTGAAAATCTTCGTCAGAATTTGGAAGAATGATTGATATAGATAAAAACAGAATATTTTTGGACTCTTTGCTATTTATGCAAATCATTTAACGGATTTTTGACAACGCGGGTTGAAATATTTGGAATATTTTATTAATAAAAACGGTTAGAACCTTCGGACGAAATGATGATAATTTACGAGCACATTGGACAACTGATTAAAATTTCTTTTGTGACAACCGCTGTACTCCAGCTTGAACTGAAATTCCCTTAAAACCAGGCGGTGCCATTGCCGTTGTGTTTGTGTATGTGGTTAATTCCATTGTAAATAAAATACATAGTACGTAAAAAAAATGAGTGTCACCTGTGGCACTGCTCCAATTAAACATTCGTTGTCATTTTTTTTAAAAAAGAGTTAGTTTTTTATTGTAGGTCGGTCGACAAGGGGTAGCTTAGCTGCTTTTATAGCTTTAGCGACATCACGTAGACCGTAATCACCGGCAAAACTTCTGACACTCACAATTTCCCCCTTTACTGTGTACATTTTTTTTTCTATTTAATCAGTTGATCCGTCGTAATTTATGTGACAAGTGATATGTGAGGCGGATGCCGGTTCCTCGGCCAAGGCAGGTATGATGACATTTGTGACGATGATGAACCATGTGTAATTCTAATTGTGTTTCAAAAGTGGTCCCTGTACGCTAGTACAGGGTGGTTCATACTTTTTTTCGGCAAATTTTGCGTCCTGGGCCCAATCGCTGTGGTCTATTCGCTTCATATCAAATAACGTATTAAGTTTTGATTGATATTTTTAAAAAATTATGTACATACGTGCCACCCTGTAGAATTTAGGGGTAAGCCGGCCGACATTGATACAACGGCTTGACTTAGCTTGGCTTTTTTGGTTTGTATGACATCCAGAGCTTACAAGAGGGTTAGTGAGCTTTTGATAGAGATGTGCCTGCCTACACTAAAAAAAATGTAAGGGAAAAAAAGTATGTCGTTTTGTGGTTACTGTCCCAGCTTGTCTCTCTCCCCCGTCTGGAGTAGTGGAATTGAATTGAATTCACTTTTTCTGACAATACACTACTACACTTACGACCATTTTTCTTCTAACCATTTTGTATTTATTGTCTGTTTACTTTGTCCCCGACAGAGTCTATGCTGGCTGGACGGATTCTTTTCTCTGTCATGGATTTGGTGAGTATTTCTTTCATTTTTTTGTCTGAATGAAGTCACTTTTAATTAGGCTAAGATATGTATGCACCTGTACTTTGAACTTCGCACATCTGCTGGCGCGATTTGCGATTGAATTCCATCTTTAAGTTCGTGGCATTTTTTACCAGATTTTTTGACCAGGTTTTCCCAAAAATATTGTGAAAGAGATAGTGGACTCTAGAAAATTTGACTAGGACACCATATCTGCTCATTAATGAACGGCGAAAGAAATTTTGTCCACATTTGTGTGATTCCATACAAAAGTAAATTAGTAAATCTTATCCGGTAATCTTATTTGGATCAGTCTCTTCCAAAATCTTTGGAAATTCTACAATTCCTTCAAATTTCTGAATCAAGTCACATATTGGGCATTGCATTGGCACAGCTAGTCGTCCATAAAATTCTTAGCATATACTCTACTCATATCACATACTGATGATCGATTAAATCAAATCGACTACTTACTAGACTACTAGTAGTAACAAAAGTCAAGGGAATTCCATTCCAATCACCATTCCATTCCTCCAACTCCTGTTATACTACTAAATCCTTCTCTGATAAAACACCCAAAAGCATTCACAGCTAGCACAGCAAGATTAATTACCTATAGCACGCAAACGCATGTATGTAATGTATGGATTGGATTTGGCCAAACACGTTAACATTGAATCTTCACCACATGCAACATACACAGATACACATTAGATACACATGTATACAAAATATTACAACACATGGACTAAACCAGACCAGACATTAACACTACCATCATCGACATTGCATTGCTTTCATTGAACTTGACTAATTATTTAGTTTCGACAAAGTCAAATCAATCCTGAGGCCGTCTTTTTATTGCCTCCCAGTTTATCAAAATCAGCATTCCTCCCTGTACACCGTCGTACACGTACCTACTTCTGTATTCTTGTGCGTTAATGTTAATGTTAAGAGACCAAGTTCAACAGGCCAGGCCAACCCATGACAGGCATGGCCAAGTTCAGGTGTTAAATATCACCAAGAAGAAGAACAGGAAGGAGCAGTCAAAGTCAAAGCATTGCGAATTTTAACTCAATTTCCATATTTCAAAGGAAATGACTCATTACATAAGTCGGGCAGGCAAGGCGCAAAGCAAAGGCAGGACTTTGAAGAATTGAGTAACTGTACATGTTTAAAGTGTCAAAATACATGCAAACATGAATCAAATAGAGTAAGATAGGGTTTGGCACTGTCAGCTGAGGTGTACCATCATCCCTGGGTCAAAAATTGTCGAAATTCCTGACTAATGGGTGCTACGGGATAATTACTGCTTACTTATTGTACATAGTATCGGAAGCACAAGCACTGCGCCCACATCACGTGATTATGAGTTTTTCCTGCATCATGGAATTTTATTTTACGTATGAGTCCAGGCTTCGCTTTTCGCTTCTCGACTCCAGGAACCAGATCCCCTTGGCTGGCATTGAGTTTTAGTTTTAAAACACAGCATTTGACTTTTGAGACTTTTTCCTCAAAAAAAAAAGTTTTTGAGAGAAATCATATTTGTACAACACCCAAAAATTGACTCGACAGAGATGTGTGTGTGTTTCTTTCGTGAGTCTTTCTAAAAATAAAAAGCCCCAATCCACCCGAGTGACATAAGACAGAGAAGTGAGAAGGACCACCCCGACGCCTGTGTAAACAGTCGCCTTCGTCTTTCGTCTTCTTTTTCCGTCAGGAGAATATAGAAGACGAAATAGAAGAAAAAAAAAGAGTAGAGAGACACAGATGTGATCATTCCGGACCAAAATGAACCTCTGTCTGTGTATTTTCTAGTACGCGGGGACATTGGCCAAAAATAATATTGCCCGGCCGACTGACACCCGCACCCAAAATAAAAGACCAGCAAAATGTATAACAGCCCAGTATTTAACGGTTGTACTGTAAAATGCCGTCAAACCGTCATCTATTTTTTAAAGAATGCATGTGAATGTGACTCAGCCCACAGCGCAGCATTTCCAAGATTCCGAAAAGAAAATTAAACTATACATGCGTGTTTTTCTAACAATTTGACTTTTTTTAAAACAATTTTGTACGTACGTACGTACGTACGGATTCACTTTGTTGGGTGTATTTCGACCGCTGGATCCTCGACACGGAACCGAAGACCAGGCCAAAGTTGGGTCGATCGTCAGAAAATTAGTCCTCTTGAGATTGAGATTGCTTGAGGGAAAAAATTATGAAAAAAAGGTAAAAAAGAAATGAGTTCATAAGAACAAAGGTCCTGAGACCTGACAAAATACATATAGCTGTAGAAAGTGGAACTGGAAATAAAAAATAACATAAGGAGAGTAAAGTGGAAACTAAGGAATTATTATTTAAGGTGGAAATTACAGGAGTGAGTGAAGACGGTAAGACGGACGGATGGGACTTTTTGTTTCATTTTCATTTCTATACCTAGTACCTAAAACCAAAACCCTATGTTTTTGCTTGGAACAGACGAATGTTCGGGTTTGGAATGTTAATTTTGGGAAAATGACGGGTTTCGAAATTAAAAGGGGGCATGGCAGGTTCTAGAGAGCTAAGAAGAAACCGGTTTTTGGAGCACCCAATTTTCGTTGACAATTGGCGGCCCAAGGGCTCAAATCACGAAAGAACGAACGATGCTGCGATAGAATATCCCATACCATTATTATTGCGTATACATGCATACACAAAAACATACGTACATAAACATCCCTTTTGGTTCAACCCTTTTTTCACTGACAACTCTCAAAGATGGGAGTCAACTGAATTGTATTTTTTTTTGTGTGTGTCCAAGTCCAAGTCCGAAGAACTCTTGTCTTATGTCCGTCCGTCTTGTGTCTTGTCTTTTTCTTCAATCTTCGTGTAACTCGTCGTACCAATCTTAACGAGGAAACCATTTTTCATGTGAATCACAAATCAAATCCGCCAAAATGTTCAGGATTCCGTAGCTTAGTGACCTCTGACCTGGTCACTTAGCTATTTTCATTACCCACGTTTCTGCGACACAATACTCTCCTATGGCACTTTTTTGGAGATTTCACCACAATATGGCTAAATGCTTCAAAAATTGCTGAGAGCGTTTAATCAAAATTTGTTGGACGACTTATCTAATACTCTTATAATTCTGCTCATGACCCCGGTGACCCCTCCGGTGACAATTAAACCCCTATATATTTTTTTACATGAAAAATATTTCCCTTGTAAGCCGGCCTCATGAGAGTCATGTGGTTACATGGACACACCAGACATACATGACCGTCCAATCCTATGTAGTCATCATCAGTCGTGAGAGGCTGGAGGGCAAGAGGTCGACCGTTGGTCTCACGCTCACGGTCTCCAGTCACTCAACTAACGACGACTACCACTAAAAATCCAAAAGGAGTCGAGTCGAGTCAGTCATATCGTGGTCATATTATAATGTTAAACTCAGGCCATTACATGCATGAATTGTTGAATTCTCTCCTCTAATCTAGTCTATATGTTGGGAAAACATTTTTTTTTGTTCTTGGCCGGCCGGCCAGGCCAGAGGAGTCTCAATTGTTCTTCTTGGTCCTCTGCTCTGCTCTGGCATACCTTTCCGGCTATATACATACAATTTCGTAGGAAGTCTGACAATTAATTAATTATTGAGGAGTCGAGGCTCGAGAGTATATGGCAGCGTAGTTTGGCTTACCATCCCGTCGGCAGAGAATTGTGCACGTTTACGTTGCAGAATGTAGATGGCAACACTAGTAGTACATATAAAGTGTGCCGGGAATGTAAGACACTTGTATCGAAACAGCAACAGCATAGCATTTTAAATTTTAAAATTTAAAAAGAGACGACGGTACGAGTACGTGCGCGTAGGTAGATGCCTTGAGCGCTCACGCGCAAACGCAAGAGACTGCGCTGAGCGAGCGAGCACCACTTGACGTTGACACCCATGCCATGTCATGTCATCTCATGTCCCACGACTGCGACTACGACTGTGACTGCCAAAAAAAACATTCCATTGTTGTGTTTATTGTATTTGATTGTATTTTGTATTGTGGATGTGATGTGATTTGTTGAAAAAGCCACCACACATACATATGCATATGGATGAGAGGTTGAGATCATCCTCGAGATGTAATTATTATCATGTCTTGTCCACCACAAGTCCGGTTTAGGGTCGTGAAGTCGTGAGGACAATTATTAATTTTTCTTGTCGAGTGTAGAGTAAGTGTCCGTGTCCGAGATGGACCAAGTCAAATATGTAAGACTATAAAAAATATTTATGTGGTATGTACGTAAACGTAAACGTAAATTGCACACATTCATACCTACGCATAACGTATGCTGATATTTTAATCAATGGGCGATGGGCGGTTTCTGGTTAGAGAGAATCTCCTTTATTTCATGTATATCGTATGTTGTGTGACTAGATTTTTTTTCAATTCTCAAATGAGATATTTCACTTTAGGTTCAATGTATAAAAAAATCCGTATCCTATTGCGTACACAGAAAGTAGGTACGTAGAAGTCGTCTTGGACCAGAATTGACACTTTTGGGGTCGAAAATGGCCTTTTTCAATGTGACAAATAAATGGGCTTATAAATAATTCCATCCCAGGCTTCCCAGGGAGAAAAAAAGGGGAAAAGATCCCGAACTTTCATCATAGGGTGTTTTTGCCATTCGCAATTCTTTTAATATCAGGGGAAAGTGGGCCAGTCCAAGTCAAACCACCAGGCTTCTCGTACTTTTTTGATGTTACACGTATATTTCTCCAGTTTGATTAATTTTGTTGCTTAAAAACTTACTTGTTTTTGAAAATAATTAATTTTCTTAATATGGTAACTACGTCTGTCTATCTTTAGGCATTTTTTTTGATAAATTGATGACAACTATGATCATGTGCTGCTGACGAGTACATAATGGAAATGCAAATGTGTAGCAATTAATGTCCGCTTAGCATTTTACATTGTCAGGTCAGGTCACAAGTATGCATATGCAAGTCAGCGATGGATGTCGTTCGTGTCTACACTCCCTGACAGTTCTAAACGTTTATGTCCAGTCAGTCGTCAGCAGTCAAGTTACGTACGTACGTACGTATAACAATCAAATCACCAACACCAGTTTTCTTATGAAATCTTTAAATGGTCGAATTATGCATATGCATGGAATGGATGGATTTGCACCTGTACGTGTACCTGTACTGTATGCATATTCATATGTAGATAAAATTGTTGTCATAATTCTCATCACCATTACCATTACAATATTCCATTCCACATGGCCAGGCCAAAATCAAAATTGCCCTTCAGGCTCAGGCGCCGTCGCCTCGCCTGTCCTGTCCTGTCCGTCAGGCCTTACTTTATGTACTACAGTATTTTTTTTGCACAAAGTCAAAATGTCCAAACATTACACATTGTCTATTATGAATGGACATACTTTATTTTTTAACTTTATTTGTTGTCTACAAAAATCCCATCCCTTTAGGCACACGTACGTGTGTGTAACGACGACAGGGACGTTTTGGACAATCGCAAAGCAATTACTGATGTTGTGAACCTACACTATTCTACACATGGAATTGAATGAGCAAAATGGGGTTTAATAGGTTTAACTCTCGTTGATTGTGATTAGCAGTGGCACTCCTCGCGAGAATAAAATTTATGCTACATAATACCCACCTACTTTAATGGACGTGGGTTGTTGTATTGTAGTAGTGTTATGTATTTGGATGGAAAGATCAGATGCAATGCATGCATACGGAATGAGGTATGAAATGATTTAATATTCCCCTTTTCGCAATTACCAAGTCAGTCTTCTAACACTACAGAATATGGGCAAGAGGACAACTACTACAACTACTACAAGGGAACTGAACAGATTAGAGTCTCAACACATGAATTATAAATTCACTAAACTCCTTTGCTTTTTGGTACGCATACGTAAATACGTAGGGAATTTGTACGATACATAAAGCTTGGAGCAAGCAGAGACTCGTGTTTTTTAATCAAGCTACACAAAACGAGGCCCTTCCTTCGTATTAGACACTCATATTTTCTACAAATTGAAACATAATTTTGTCGTCGAGTGATGAGGCTTCTTAACTTGGGAGCACGAAGAAAGAACAAAAACAATTCCGGGTACTCCGTCCGGACGGGACCAATTTGAAATTCCCTGGTACAAGTTATAGTTTATACACTAGAAACTAGGAGCTAGGAGCTAGAAGGAGAATGAACTCTAGCTACATTACATACATAAGTTTAGTTGGGTGAAAATGAATGGAATAATAGAGGAATTCATGCTCGAAGCTGAAGATTTCTAGGCAGGGTCGCCTAGTGTAGTGACTAGTGAGTCTAGTCTTCTAATATCTGAACCAGCATTAGATCATGGAAAGTTATTCCCTACACGGCTACGGCCAGGCCACGGAGAAAGCAAAACTAGCTGTAGTAAAGTTTGAGGGAAAAGAAGGAACAGAACAGAGCACAGAACGACGAGCGACCGACCGAGGTCTCCGTGGAAATTCTCCTGCGTTAATTACAAGGGACTCAGAGCCTATTGATTTTTCAGAAGAGCATTAGGAAAACTCAAGTGAAGATAGATGGGTTTTCATTTGTTGGTCTAACTATACGTATATCTCTTCTTCTATAAGGTACCCCTAGTGTAAGCTAGCCAACTAGGGCTAGGGCCAAGTTCGACGTCCAAATAATATTCACTTGTTCATCCGTGATTTGAGACGTATAGAAATTTTTTGGACGCTATGAATGGAGAATACGTACGTATAGAGATCGGTGGTCTGTCTAATGCAATTGCAAATTGAAAAGCTGATCCCAGCAGTGCACTGTGTTTGAAATCAGGATTCAGGGCCTGGCCTGCCTGACTTGGTCTGGCTTGTGGCTTAGACGACTAAAAATCAGGATAGATAAAAAGATAGGTTAGAAAATAGAGCCAGTCCGTCAGTTCAGTTCAGTTCAATTCAGGTTCGTCAAAGTGCATTTAGAAAATTGGCTTTTTTTCTCTCTTCTATTTCTAGTTTCTATCTATCTATTCTTCCTTGCTGTTTTTTTTAGAAAGGAATGGGTTGGGTTGGGCGGGCCTACCCGGCCTGGGTCAGTATTTATAGGAACTGAACTGAACTGAGGATCAGATCAGATCAAGCTAAGTAAGTAAGTAAGTACTGCTGTATGTAGTGACTGAGTTAATATGACATGGAGTTATCTGGGGCTGGGGTCCCTGAAGGAAAGCTCAGAAAAAAAAGCTAGCTCGGGTAATTAGAGAAGTTCTCCAGCATAGCACTCCCATTGTTCACCTGGACCTTACGGGTACCATACGTACCACAAGCCAGTATATGAACAAATGTACAATAAGAAAAAAAAAGGATAAAAGGAATTGGAATTGGAGTTGGATGGACTCGAACTGAACGGACGGGGCCATAACCAATTTTTCCACAAGAGGATTGATGAGCATTCGGGGAAATTAGAGGTTCGAAAAAAAAGTACGACGTAGGGTACGTACAAACGTATGGGTATCATCTATCGAGGGGAATCTATAGTTTATGGCAGACACAATCAAAAGGTATGCCACACAAATCTCCATTTGGGAAGTGATCAATAGTAGCCAGCCCTAGCCCTAGTCGTCTCATCTATAGCTAGCTAGAATCTAGATTCTAGATTCTAGTTCCCGGGGTCGGTCTGTCCGACAAGCAGAAATCGTGCTCGTGCTCGTGCCGTGTGCCGTGCCGTGTCCAATATGTTTTAGGAGAAAAAAAGGAAAGAAGAAAAAATATATCCGAATAGACTCAGACTCCCGTCCCGGTCGCCCGCCGCCCGGGTCATGCCATGCTTGCAAATGCCGATACGGACACCACAGATACACTATGTACTACTATTTGTGTGTTATTTGTATGTCCTGAACTAACCAGGTCCGTTGAGACCCTGAATATTTCAGAAACTTTCGTCTCGAAGTCTCATCTCGTCCGCAATTCGTCTCCGAATCTTCGGATGGACATAGGCACGCTATATAACGAAGGATATGAATAATGTTTTACCCTCAGGGGGGAAAAAGTGTCGGTTTTTGGTTCCTTTCCTTGCTAGGGAGCTTCTTAATTAACCCGTTAAGCTCACTTGGTCTTTGGTCATCCTCACTTAGCCTCCCTTCCCTTAAGTTTTTGTCCTGAGGACGCGGACGGATGTAGGGACGTACTACATTGCCGGATTCCGGATTCCCGGTGGTGGAGAAGACATGAATTATTTAACCCGGAACGGGAACGGAATGTTATGTCCGGGTTGGTTGTTTTCGGTTTGAGTTTGAGTTGATTCTTTAAGGATGAGAGAAGGGTGAGAATTTGTAGGGAGGGAAAATTCCTTGAGGAGTACAACAAACAATCTGTCTACCCGACTAATTTGGTTAGGTTTTCTCGACCCGGGTCGGTCGGAGAGGACAAAGACTAATGTGGATGTCACACACATCCACACCCCTTAGGGGTTTTTCTAACGTGTATGTTAGATGAAATGTAATTTTTTATGCTGTACGTACGCATTACATGGAAAATTTGGGCCACTGTACGCTGTACTAATATTCATCAAGCATGTCATCTTGTAATTTAAAAAATCAAGCATTGATTTAATTTTTAAATGCGACAAATACGAGCACACATTATATTTCTATTTTTGTAGTGACTCTAATGGCTACTACTCTAATGTCGATTTGTCTTGTCAAAATAATAGTATTGAAAAACGAAGGTGACTTATGGCCAATTTGTGAATGACCATGCACTACTAGTGTTGTACTTTGTACACAGTACACACGCAATGCAATTATAATTGCATTTCAATTGGCAGCAGTAGTGGCTGCGGTTTCGGCTTCGGCTTCTTTTGCCATTTATTTCCCTGCCAATTTATATTATGTAGATGGAGCTCAGGCACGCAGTAATGGAGTTAGCATTAGCTTATGCTATTGCGATTGCTATTACGTCGTCCAACGAGCTAATAGTAATAATACTAATAATAATAATAATAAGATTCTCCTGGCTGTTTTGACTCGTGTGATTTATGGGCAAGGCTATGAAACTGTAAGGTGTTTTGGACAACAAGGGAACAACTTTTGGTGTAAAATCGCCAATCCGGCATGGCATAATCAAGTGTCCTGAGAAAAATTGGATTTTTGAAGTATTCTGGGTATACTCATTCAAGAAATTCGAAAAATTCGTCCTGCAAAAGTCCGTCATTCGTCCCTCAATGGAAATACCTGCATATTCTTGAATATTTTTGCCTGCACGACCTGAGATTGACTCTAAAAATGATTTCCTTGTAAGATGAGTCAGTTAAGGTCGCAAAGAGTTCTGGTGGTAGTACCCGTGGTATATGTTTCCTTCCTAACTTTACCTTTTATCTATTCATTGTATTCATGGATGCATTATGCAAGGAAAGAGAATCTCCGTATGTATTATCATCCTTACATTCCAGATACACAACTCTTTTTTTCTGTACGGTTGTGCAGCACTTCTACTACTCTGAAAGAAAATGTATGTATTATAATTTTATTGACTATCTTTCCACGAAACTCCCGTACAGTACATGCATGCACATTAGTGACCAGTGCAGTGGAACAACATTATTTTTCTGAATTCGATTTCATTCAATTCAACTGAGATTGGGATACGATTTGAGCCATATTTTATTCTTATTGGGTCATTTAAATTATTCGAAGCACACTATTTATTTGGCACTACCGTCGCGTCCGCGTCGTGGTACTTATGTTTACAATACCGATAAGCCTTGATGGCGCACTGGCTAAGATTATACGAGTCCTCTTACTCAAGCCCGGGTTCAATCCCTGCCTGGTACACTGAAACCACATTTTGCTCTTTTTGATCCACCTTGTATAAGAATCTTCTCCAGATTTCTTTTATCTCCGAAGGATTTCGACCCGGCCTGGCCTGGCCTTTCAAAGAAGCGACAATCGCTCGTCACCCTTTCTCCAGATATCTGGCTAGATTGTTTTTAGGGTATTTTTTTTCGCAGGCAAGGCAGATATACCCTACGGACGTACATACAGATAGTACTAGGAAGAAAGATTGGCGCATAATGTGACGGTTGGAGTGGATGTGAGGTTCGGGAGGGTGTCAAGATGGTCGTAAAAGCGATTGAGAAAACAGTAGTGTTCATTCGGTGGTGTACTGGTATGGTGGTAGTGCGGGTTGATGGACGTGTGGTTTTTTCTTGAGACAGATAGACAAGCCACTCGTGATTTCGCATGTTATGTCCTCCTCCTCTTCGCGTCGTACGTCGTAACGAAACTACAAACTAAACCAGAGCTACATATGTACATTTTCGGGTGATACGGTTGTCCAAAATATACGTACGCTCGTGTCTCTGAAAAATTCATCAGACAGAAGAAGCACTCACAACATCCATATGCAGATTACATTGGTATTCGTATTCCTTCCTATTGGTAGTTGGTAGTGGTAGTGGCTGTACTGTAATTTATGTGCCAGTCAGTCTCTTCTATGTTCTTGAGCATGCATCAGTATCAGTATCTATGGAGATGAATGTACATAAGTCGTATAGTTATTTATATAAAGTGCCCATTTTCCCATGGAGACGTACGTGTAATGGTATGTAATGTAAGAAAACGGTAATGGGATGGATATTGAGTACGTATGATACGAGTACACAAGTACACAAGTACACATTACACAAGTGTCTTGTCAAGTCATGGTTGCCACTGCCACTAGTTGTCCAAAAAATTTGAGAATAGTACGTACTCCTCAATTTGAGGAGTATTGTTGACGACCACTTTTGTCACGAGAGGCGGAGCAGGTGTCGTGTCAGTGACGAAGCACACACATACTCAGTCACTTAAGGAGATTCATCCTCGGACCCTCATCCTTAGAGATGAGAGCTGAGAGTTTAGGGTTGAATGATATGTATGAGATGACGATGATCACATCTTTTTACTACAACAGGCCAGGCAGTCAAATGTCGACGAAGGAAGACGTCGGACGGGCAGGCACAAAACAATTGCTGCATGCTCAGAAAAAGATAGGGGTCTAGCTAGCTCCTTTCAGAAAAAGACAAGAAGATCGAGAGAGAGAAAAAAATATATACCATGCCATGTCGGAGCGAGTCATTCTCCGGACAATGGACTCTCTATTATTATTTTCACTTCGACTTCTTTTGCTTTGACTTGACTTTGACTTCTTTTTATTTTCTAGGGATTTTTTTAGTCGTCATCGACTTGACTGCGACTCCTTGAGTTAGTTGAATGCGTGGAGGCATTTACCAGGCCATTTGGCCATTATATGGTATGATGGCCTGGCCATGCAGGTTTTTGTTGAATGTTTGGCAGTGGAATCTATAAGGCTAGGGCTAGGGCTAGGTCTGAGTACATTTTTTTTCTCTTCTCTTCTAGATATCTCTCTAGGGTTATTTATAGAGCCAAAAAAAGACTCACTCTGTTCGATCCTCTTTATCAATTTCCCTAAAAAGGCCAATTTGAATAAAAAGGGTTGCACAACTTGACGCTCCCTGACTTGATATTTCTTCGGGGTTTACTTTTACTCTTCTAGCCAGCTCCTTTGACGCGGTACGCGGTGGTCCCGAGACTCAGTCAGTCCTGGAATATACAAGTATTTTTTTTTCGTAACGTAACGTAGTAAATGGGGATGATCTTCGGGTTTTTTTGTGCGTAGCGTAAAGTAATGTACATGTACATCAGGAAAATGGGACCGACGGTTTTTTTTTCTCGGGGAAAATGGGAGTCTGGGGACTCTTAGTAATTGAGCACTAGAGGAACTTTTCTGGTCACTCATCGGACAAATGGGGAACATTATTGGTACGGGGGTCCGTAAAACTATCTGTTCTTTTTGGTTAGCATAATGTCCCTTCAATCTATATTCCAAGAGGCATTTAGGAAGTGAAGAATGACCGCCACCGCGGACATGTAGAAAAGAGAAGTGAAGAATGACCGCCACCGCGGACATGTAGAAAAGAGAAGTGAAGATCATCATGCATGCACATGCATGCACTGCCGGAGAAAAGAAAGTACGAGGGAACAATAGAAAGTTTTTTTTTTCTCCGACGGTTCTTCGAGAAATCCATCCAAATGGGTTCCATCCTATCCGTCTGTTTTTTTTTCTTCGACTTTATATAGGGTAAAATAGAATAAAGAATTGCCTTGCCTGAAAAAGGGGTGCCGATGGTGGTGAGGTATAATAATTGTGGCGTCTACACTTTTTCCGGCATGACAAGTCTGTCTGTCTACGTACGTACGTCTGGGTCAGACAATAACTTGTCGTATTTTCCGGACAATTTGCGATTAGACTGAGTTGATTGGCAATTAACGGGAACATTGGTACAAATGCGCTGACTGAAGGGTCGAAATACAGTAACACTGTTACCCTAAGAGTTTTTACACCTTACCCGGTTGTTTTACGTACAGGAGTTGCAGTGGGTTTGCTAAGACCTAAAGGTGTTATTGACAATGTTGCGGTTTGTACGCGGTGTGAACCCCAAAAAACAGCAGGGGGATTAGGAATTCACCCAATTTGTAAGTAATGAACCCTGTCTCGGGTTTAGGTGTCGACCCGTCGCGTCGGCTTACTTGATAAATGTTTTTGGAAACTTTTGTCCTTGAAATTTTTACAGTTTTAAGGTTTGTAGAGTCATTAGTTGGACAAAAACTGACAAATTTTTCAAATTAAAGTTGTTTTTACCTTACCAACTAATTTTAAAACGGCATGCACTAAATAAATTGCATTTGACCTCGCGAATATTTGACAACATAGCATGGAATACGCTGCATGGCTAAGCAAAAATGCGTCATTAAAGGTCAAATCCAATCAAAAGTTCAAACAAGGTAGAAGGTACCAACACCACCAAGTCAATCCTCTCAATTTTTTCTCATCTCTTGATTTGATACCATTGGAATTTATCCCTAATAAATTTTAATCAATTCTCCTGGTTTTGCATTGCATTTCAAGATCACATGCCTTAAAGGCGATCATCCAATCAGCCCTAACCATCAAATAATGGTCAATCCCCTTGCACGGCAACACACACGAGGTCATAATCACGACCAAGACTGTCCACCCCTAAGAACGACCCATGATTACCGATTGTGTACCAATAGGTATTATTATTTCCTAGAAGATTAACATGTACACGTACGTACACTGATGATTTTTGCTTCTCGTTGAGCTTCTAAAGTCAACAACCACTAAACTACCACGTACGTATACGTGCAAAATGCATGAGGGTGACGCTGACGCTAACGCTTCGTCCTCCATACGGTACTTAATTAATAGCTTACAAACAAGTAGGGGGATAATATCAGGAGTAATCGGGATTTTTGGGAGTCTCGCTCGCTACGCTACAGGTGTGCACGTTCGTTCAGTAAGATATGTATATACTTATTATTATTATTTTTGCGTGCGTGCGTGCCAAACTCATGCATACTCAGGGCATAAGGGCAGGGCTGCCGACCGTGGAACTAGTACTTATATTGTATTACTAAAAAACATACTATCAAGTACGTACGTGTTGTCTTAAAACTTAATTTGTTTCAATGGAAAAAAATTGAATCGCGGGCTGAGGAGAGATTATCCATATCTAATCTGAATCTTCGTTTGCGTATGGCCGGTTTAGTTCAGTATTAGCATTCGCTTCGCTCTACACGACGCTCTGAGGATCACGTCGGATTGATACCGTCTTAGGGGCCGGCCATTTATGACTGACGTCATATTTGCTCATTGCTCATTTTCGAAGGTGTCATTTTCATTCTCTTCCTCTATCGCTATCGAGTGCATACTTTTGTATGGAATCGTATGAATTGACATGGTGTTGCAAAGCAGCGCATTTCTAGTGGTGGGGTAAATAGACAACACCCAATTGTGAAATTTGGCGTACGCGACACGACTACTCATGCCATCATTTATGAACGCCCCCGATATATGAATACTGTATTTGTAATGAAATCGTTCGTATTTTAACTCTTTTTGAACACAATTGCTCTTGAATCGTACGTACTTGTAAATTGTAAACAATGAAACATTTTCAGTACAATTTGTACAATTTTTTTTATCTTTTCTTTTTTGCAGAAACTCGGTTGTTCCGCAGCCGGTTGTGATTGTGCCAACTTTGTGGCGGCCAAAGAGAAGCTTCGGTCGTGTGACGGGTGCAGTCATTCTTGGATCACTCACCGTATGTCGTTGTTTTAAATTCTACACCTTTTTTTCTTCATCTGTATGTTGTGTACCTCTACAGCTTCTTTCTTCATGAAAGGAAACCCTAGCGTCCTTACCCTGCTTGATTTCTGCCAACAACAAAACCCTCACAACAATAAGAAAAAGACACTAGCGCTAGCTTAGGTACGAATTAATCAAAACTTTGTTCGCCTACGGCTTTTTGGCTTTGGCCTTTATCTGGCGCACGCTTTGTCCCCTTCCTTCAGACCCCTGTTAATAATAGCACCGCTCTCTGAGTGACATTTTTTGGGACGGAATTCCATGGAATTGGATTGAATTGGAATTTAAGCGTCTCAGTCTCGAGTTCTTCTTTTTTAATCGTTTCTTTCTATATTGTGTTCCTTTTTTTTGTTCTCCCCTCGTATACGTACACATACGTATTTTTTTTATCATCATTCCTCTTCATTCTTCTCACTTATGTGTGTGTCTGACCCAGAGCAATTAGTTTGGGCAGTCTGTCAAGTCGTCGAGGGAATCAAGAGTCAACGGACGTTGAAATTTTCTTATACGACTAATACGAATATACTACAAAAAAAAAATCTTAAGAAAAATGTCTAAACATGAGTGGCAGCCCTGGACTGATGCACATGAGAGAATTTTATTGTTTTTGGTCACAACCTTTGAGCTGACTCTTTTTTTTTCTTATCTCTCTCTTGATGGAAGTCCATGTATGTGTCCATGTACAAGTTTTCACCGGGATTTCAGGTCAATTCACACAAGACACGACCAGAACAGATCAACTATTTGATAAAAATCCATAGTTAATAATTTTTGCCATCATATTTGTACATATTATTCATTCAGCGGGTCAACAAATTACAGTGGTCGGTCGTTTGCTGCAGAACTTCCTTAGTGTGACGCACGACTTACACGTCCGTCCATTCCAAAATTCAACAGGATGGAACGTGTGATGCTAATTGAACAAAGATGTAGCAAAAGTTAGGGACCCATGGACCCATGGCCCACCGACCGTCGCGTCTCGCGTCCTGATGTTTAATTTTTTTTACGAAAGTCTCAAAATTACACATACACTTACAAATGGGTATACTATAATTAAAACATCTTTTTTTTTCTTGGGAGATCGAGTGAAGTGAAGTCCTTGTAATTAAATGGCGCGACGTTGCGTTGTTGTTGTGTGAGCTATTGCTCTTGTTGTGTCTGAGCTCGTGCTGGTTTGGATCCGCTTCGTTGCCACCTGCCCAGGCCAGTATTAACTTATTCCGATCAAAGATGATAAAGTAGTCGCAGTAGTAGTGGCATTAGCAGTAGCACGAGATTTTTCTAACCAAAGACCATTGACCACGAACGAAAAGTAGTGTATAGCTTGGAATGGAATGGAATGATCTTTGAAAATCTTTATAAAGACTGGGAGATATACATAGGCAAGGGAATGTAAGAAAATAAAGAATTTTTCCAGGTAAAAAGAAGATGCACGTTTTGTATGATGGTGCGAAAGTGTTGTAAGAAAATTATACAATGGGGGGACCATACGGATTTTGGATTGTAGTGCATGCATTCTGTGTACTGTAGATTTCTTTCTAACACTTCGTCAGTGGTCTGGAACGATTTTTGGTGTTCCACCGACGACGAGACTGACTGACTTGACTGTACTGTACGTACTAAAAAGTGAGTGAGATATTTTGATCTTCAGTCTTCAGTGTAGAGAAAATTGAATTGAATTGGTTGCGGGAAAAAGCATGGCAATGCAATGGCAAGACAGAATGAGTCAGCAGTGTCATACTGTACGTACAGACACAGACGGACAGAGAGATTTTTAGACACTCGGAAAATCATTTCCATTCATGTCATCCCAGTCCGTGACATCAAGCACAAAACCACAAGGGCTCTTCGAAGATGATAAAATAAAAAAAGAGGAGACCCTTCGATTGCGATTGGACGTTTCAGTCACTGGACAAGGAATGCCACTTCAAAATTACACCATGGACATTGCACACCAATATTACGTATATGTATTGTACGTATAAAGAATTTTTTAAGGTAGCCAGCCATTTCAGACCTGACCGTTCAAAAAGAGTCAAAATGTTTTCTGAGTGTAATTCACACGTAGGTGAGGAGAGGTCTTTGTCGGGCGCTAAAGATTCTCTCAAACATTTTGACTCCTGGCAAGCCAACCAAAGAATACCTGGACGGTATTCGTTTTTTATGACATATTATTTTTACCTTTTCCATTACGAGGAGCTGTCATGAAATAATGTGACGGGGACGTGAAAACGCGTCAATTCCAAAGTAGACATCTTCGAGAGTGAGCTGAGCCCTTTGAAATCAACCTGGCCTGATACGTACGTATGCTCCTGGGGTTATCCTTGTGTGCCATGATGAACTTTAGATCTTTGAAGATGAGAAGGATTTGACGGCTGGGCTGGATGGAGATCCATCGTAATATAAAGTGTAAAGAAATGCCGGCTGATAAATTTTTGGTCTCAAGTCGTAACAGCAGCTAAATGCTTCTCAAAAATAGTTATAAGATTGAAAAAAAGATACGATATCGTATACGTAAGGGTTGAAATTGTATGTGAGAGCTGCATGGACATGGACATGGACGGATATGTGTAGCTCCAGGGGTTTTCGGGTTTGTTTATATTTATTTACATTTGTGCCCTGCCCTATAGGACAGAGCCAGACATCACAAAAGGGCTAAAAAGGGCGTTAGGTTTAGGCGTGAGTTTTGATTTTTTTTTAAATTATGGACCTCGACGGACAATGACACAGTGATTTGATATCAAAAGCTAGAGAATGAAATTGCAAAAACTTTTTCTCGGGCGCGCATACACTAATAGAGAGTCACCGTTGTCAGGCTAGGCGGGCATAAGAATTTAACTGTCTTGAGAATACATGCACTTATTCCAAGTCAAGCCAATTTGTCCTATGACGACTACAACCATACGTGTTACGCAAATAATATTAATTAATACAACGTGTCACTTGGAAAGAAGTCATAGTCAATTAGAAGCTAGACATTACACCACATACAAATTGTATTCTTATGTAAATCTTGATGCAAAAATGGTCCTCACGTGCGTGAGCGTAGAATAACTAACCTTGAAATTCATGGCAGTTGTTAAATGATGATTTTTCTAGCTATATTGTATTGCGTATGACTAATTTCCGGTTTAATTGGAGATTAGCAAATTAGCAATTACGACTCTGGCGAAGACGATGGCTTGGTACTTTCCTGTCCTGTCTTTCTGTTCTTTGTAATTTGTATACTCGTTGTATTCAAATCGTATACGTTCGTAAATTCACAATTGTTTCATCAATCTCATCATATGCAAATATTTTATGTGTGTACGTATTGAAAGGACTCATGGGTTTAACGTTCAACTAAACCATTCAATACATAATGCTGACAAGTTGACGCCATAGTCAAATTGACATTTCAAAATTCGAAGGAAAAAAAATATTTGACGCACCCAGTGCCTTCTTGCCATATA
>JAQGCB010000204.1:0-27809 GCA_034698835.1 Protaphorura tricampata
GTCACGGAAAATGGATAAACCGTAAATGTTGGACAACATCGCCGGGTCGTATTCACTCCGGTGCGGTAGGACGACTTAAATAATTTTTACAAAGATACGCATAGACAAATTTGCTGTTGTAGTTGTACTTGTATGTTGTAGAGTGCTCTACTTCACTACTTTCTCCATAAGAGTCAATGTAGAACGCTGGAGACGCACCGGGGTTGCATTCGAGACTTGCCTTGCCCAGTAATAATAATTCTGAATCTGATGATGCATAATCACTCTATTGCAATAATTAAACGGAATTATGGAACATTCCCATTTAGTAACGGACTTTATTTGATCTATTTCATACAAAAATACAGTGATTGAATATAAATTCTTGTAACGATAGGAATTCAACATGAATCCATATTCAAATTCTTGATTCAGACGTAACATTACTGCTTCAATTTGACATTTCTGGAACTGATGAGCTGACTTGTCAATAATAGCGAGAAGACTAAATATAATGAAGTCCACAACTCTGACTTCACCGGGCGACATAGTTGAGTCGAGTAGACCAGCTTGAGTGAGCCATGCAATGAAAAGGAACAATAATTTAAATTAGCACTAAATAACTGTGAGTGTACAGAAATGCATAATGTGGATACGAATATAATGTATATTGACACATATAATATAATGACCTACCTCCTCCCCCGTTCATTCATTAGGACAAGATGGTGGAACTGCAGATTTAATTCTCCCAACTTTTGGCCTTTCCTATACAGATATTTTAAATATTAATTCGCCCAGTTCTATCAAGGATTCAACAGTAAAGTGAGGAGGACTGTACTGTCCAGTGTTACAGTGTTAACTACATTCCTTTCACAGACACTTTTAACTACAAATGCTTACCTTGTGTCAAGTGGAAATTGGGTGAACTTGGCTTCACGTTTCCAATACAGGACGGACAAAACCAGAATGAAGCAACCGGAGCTTTCCACAGTGTCATCAGGTCAAGTTTTTGCCAGCAACACGGAAGTATTTTTGATATTGTTGAGTACGGAGAATGACTGAAAACAACAAGCCAATACATTGAATACATACATAATATAAATAATATTGAACCGATTGCGATTCTGAGGAAAGGAATTTACATTTAAAAAATCCACTAACGCAAAATTGAAAACGGGTAGTTAAAGTAGAGATACGTGAATCAATGGTATCAAAAATTCGCATACAGATTTCTGCAGGCATTTCTTTGTGAGCCTAGGCATTTTTACATTGTTTATTTCATAGGATCATATGAACAATTTAAAAACGCTCACTAATTTTCCATCATCTTGGGGTTTGCATTGACTGAATTTGAATGATTTGATGCTCGGGCATTTGTTATTCTCTTATAACAATTAGTTTCTACTATTTAAACATCGTTATATAGAGATTTTACTACATCTGATATTATGCGTTTGTAAATCAAAATTTTTGAACAAATTCTTTCAAATTCGATGCTATGTATTTCCAAAGATAAACACTTCCGGGTTAATCGTCCGAATTGTTTATAATAAATATCCCGGTCACTGAACCTTGTTATTCAAGAGAATGAATTCACACTTCCGGGAATGCAAATTCTGTATTAATTTTTTTTTAGCAAATCATCAATTTAAATTCTCATTGTTAATATAAACCAAAAAATAACAGATATTCGAAATTCAAAATTACCTTATCATAATATTACCAAATGAAACTTGTGTAATTGAAACACGCACATAGAATTGGCCACATTTTTATTGAAAGTCAGGTTGAGTTGATTGGTGTCGATTTAGTTCCTGGTTTACAGATGCGTCGCCCTGAACACGTTTGTGTAGCAATTACACATTCTATTTTAAAAGTGTGATTTCATTTGTTCATGCCGATTCAATCATTAATACTAGTCGTTGTAATTATAATTATATCGTCAGGTTGAACATTCATACCATCGCATACTTGACATTAATAATAAGTATTCTTCAATTGTTTGGAATAATGAAAGATTTAATTCAGAAAGCCCAGATTTAATTTTAGCGATCGATATTTACACGCGAATAACTATGAGGTGGGGTCGGGTGGTTTAGTATGCCATCAAGGTGCAAAACTTGTCACCACGACCCATTAATAAAGACATTGCATCACAAGAAATACGGAGTGCTAAAGCTTTTTAATGAGATGCGCAATGGCACGCACTAATCTTCAGAAGAAGGATTAAGTCAAGTAGTCAAGTCCGATTACGTTCTATGATGACCCCATACACATGTGATGTCATTGAGATCTCATCATTCAAGGGTCAATACGAGGTCCTACGTTGACAATAGTGCCTACAATGCGGTGTCAAATACCAAAAACCGAATTCGGATTTCCAGGTGATGATTCACTCGGAGGTCAATTCTGACAACCGACTTGGAATCTTCCATTTAGTAAAACTTTGTTAAGTGCTGAACCTTACACTTGATCCTCATACTTTCCAGCATCTCTGAATGAGTAGACAAACCCTAGCTACTAAATATAATATATAAAAGGTTTCTTTTTTAAATATTTGTGCGACCAGCTAGCCAGCACACCACGTAACAAATTCTCTCGAAATTTTTTAGAACTAATAGAACTATTTGGCCATCCTCCAATTTTCATTTTACATTTACATTTTCATTAACATTTTCTGAACCACCCACTGTGTAACTTGGGACTACTGTGAAGATTACAAGAACCTTAATGAACTTCCACAAATACGTACATTAAGGGAAAACAATTCAGGATGAAAGATGCGACGAACGTATAGACGAGAAGTTGCTGGAATGGATAAAATACTGTGTAGGACGGACCTGTGTAGAAACTCCTAAAACTATGTAGTTTTAATAATAATGACCTACGGTTCCAATACAGAATTCAACAATTCATGCAGACTCATCTCGACACATTTTATCTAGTTTCAGAATTGTACATCGGGCGGGTTGGACTAAACGTTTTATTTCTCACAGAATTGAAGTGTTACCTCATTCTAACGATCGAAACTTTGTACTGTAGCTGTTCAAATTATAGAAACATATGATGGGTCTAACAGATCAGATTCAATTGATGACTGAATTTCTAACTATTTAACTATTTTTAAAATAACCGAATATTCAATTTTCAATAGGAAAATTCATATGATTTATTCCAAATCCATAAATCGTACATAAATTCTTGTAATATTTATGTCTCCATAATACAAATCAATCCGTTCGACATTACACAATATGTTCCTTCTCCACTGTTAAATTTCTGGAACTGATGTTCCAGCTTGGAAATATGAAAAGCAGAAATGAAGTCCTCGACTGTGACTTCACCGGGCGACTTATTACATGAAGGAATCTGAAAAATATTCACACATTTAGGAAACTATGAAAACAGGTGTAAATTTCAATACACCCTAATTGAGTCTTTACCAAATCAGCGGATCCCACTGATGAGGAAATGTGCAAGTCTTGGGGGTCTGTAGACACAGTTTCCCAAATGACTCGTTGGGAAAAGATCAAATCCAGGGGCAACCTGCAAAAGAAGTTTTAATTGTAAGAGGTGAAGGTTTTGCTTTACTCATTGGTAGACTAAACTTTAATTATGGATTAATTTACCGTCCCGATTGGAATAAGAAGGGCATGAGGAATCCAACCATACCGGAAAGCATGTTCTAAGTATCAGGGTATCCCTCCAGACCGATCAAACACGACTGAAATTACTAGTGAACTCGCTCTGGGTTGTCGTACAAAATTTCACCAACAGCACGGAAATGGAGGGTGAAAACTGAGAATAATATTGAACTCACCTGCAACATAGCGAATAGGTGCGAATGAATGGATTGAATATTTTCTTTGTTATTTGGATTGGATGCAATATTTCTATAAAAAAGAATTCTATAATTTCTATTTCTATTTTGAAACACTGATGCTACTGTCAACTACGTTCTCTAATAAATTCAGAAATCTGTGCTGGCCTCAATGGAAATGTCATTGTTGTTCAGAGCGTTTTATTTGCCCAATAACTAATGGAACAGATGTTGGTCCTACTGCGTCGCAATTACATGGCATCACTTCTAAAAGCAACCGGGCAACAGTTTGTTGGAATATTTAGCAGTTTTTAACTGAATCGTAATTTCTCATTAACCGCATTATTTTTAGCAGACACACACTAATTCCTCTGATGAATTCCATTTTCATTATTGATACGAATCATGAGAGTTAGTTGGCTTTTAAAGTATTACTTGATAATGACGTAATTAGTACTCAAAATTGTTATTCTGATATTTGTAAATTCTTAGAATTGTCTTCCTGGAAGTTATTCCAAAACACTTCAAACGAATTGTTTACAGTTGAAGAGCTCGTTCCGTTGGGTTCAGGAAAATAAATACTTCGGTGTACATTTTTCGTTTCACCTATTCATTCTACATAAAATGTTTTAAAATAACAAATCATACATAATACGTTACAAGAAGGAATCTTTTTGTGTTGGAAATGTTTTCCATGTTTGTTTAAGTTCTGTAGTTTTAAGGATTCGCGTTGCAATCAAGGGTAGTTCAATCATAAAAACTTGTACATTTTTTCCTCGAACTATATATTCCAGACTATGGCAATACTTTCAGCCCATGGAAATTGAAAATGCCTAAGGATCGCAATAAGTCTTCGCTCAGTATTACTACGTCGCACTCGTAATCACGAGAATTGGATTTGACTTAAATATGGTTTTCTGTATCCTTCTATTCTACAGATTAGGACATAATGTCGTCTTCTCACAAAATAATTCTTCTTAAGTTGTTGTATATGTTATGTGTCCGTTACGACGATTAGAACAAAAATGACTCGGGATGTCATACCAAAACTACTCTGTAGTTGGTTAAGCGAAAGCGAAATGATTTTATTAACCTCTGCAATCACACATACAAGTATACTTATTGTCTTACAATATCCTGCCAAATTCATTTATTCAATAATTTTAGGAGGGCTTCAGATTTCTGAACATTTGATGAAGAGGGTCTCACTTGTAGGCATAGCCAGCTTAAACCTCCAACACCGGAGTGAGAGCCCATGGAAGCTAAAATTTTGAGAAAGTGACTACTTTTCATTTTATGTTTACTCAAGAGTAAATTCAAAACTAGTTTGATATAAAAATCCCGTCCTTCTTTGTTGAATGAAAGCTTGTATTACAATGTAAAAAGTAGTTTAATGAAAGAGTATTGATTTGATTAACCCTTATCCTTGCACCGCAAACTGTAAGTTCCCAGTTTCCTAATAATCCACTCATGTATAATTGGACCATTTGAGTTTCTGGTTTGTTTGACATGAGCCGACCAGTTTCAATAGTTGGTAAAAAGAAAGTCCAACACAACATTGAAGTGAAAGTCTTTGGAAGAGAAATATCTCTAGAGAAAGAACTGGACTGAGTTCCACTACTTCTACTTCTACTTTTTCTTCTTTTTTTTCTCTTTCCTTTTTGGACTGACTGTGAAGTGGGACGTTTCGCATTCACATTCACGTTCACTTTCTCGTATTTGGGGAAAGTGGAGTAAAGTGAAAGTAAGCGAAGGAAGAAAGTCGGGGGAAAAGAGAAAGGAGTTTTGGTCTGAACTGAAAAGTCTTTGGCTCCAAGCCGCCGCGAACGTCGAAATGCCAGCCAAAATGCGCACGCACGAACGTTCCATTCTCCGGGTATCCTATATAAACCCTCACACGCTCCGTTCTTCACCGACAACTCCGAAACGGTTTTTTTTGGGGAAGGACTCGATCCGATTCTTCTTTTTCCTGTGGGTAGTTCAAGCCAAATGCTCTGTGCACGGAAATCATCTCAAGAGTTTAGATTGAGGGCGAGTGTGAAGTGAAAGCCTCTTCTTCTACTCCAACCCGCTCAATATTACAGACTACAACAACTCGGTCGTCCCGAAAACGACGATACCTACACTTACGCTCACCATTCAGACTCAGTCCCGAATTTGCCAACACCGGAGAAAGTCCTCAAAACTCTACCCGGTTTTTTGGCCCAAGAACCAAGACCTAAATTGACCTAATTTTACTTCCTGGAAGGCTCCAGCACGATCTACACAAAAATTAACCGGTAGGAAATATTTGCGTATTTTCTCCAGCTTTCTCCAGACATTTCTCTTTTCTTCGCAAGACATTTTAAACAGTGGCTGCAGCAGAACTCCCTAAACTGTTCAGCTGCACTTGACCTCGTCTGACCCAGTTTTACTTCCTAGAAGATCCCAGCTCGACAGCTCTGCTCGTACATTCTAAGGTGCGTGCGAAAAACTGAGAAATAAGTGAAACAGACATAAATTTCCATTGCTTCGCTTTCTCCAGACAATTTCGATTTCTCCAACAGTGCATTCCAGGGAATTGACACAAACAGCAAAGACAAAAAGATCAGACAACAGAAAGATTCGAGCATTTTCGCTGTTCTCCATGCACCAGGATGTGTTTGAATATAAGCCAAATGTCGACAGAATTTGTCTTATAAGATTTGGGCTGTGTTTACAAAATTTTAACCTGTTTGAAAACCTCGTCCTCAAATCCATTTGACACACGTATTCGACAGAACTGACCGAAGAAGTTCAACAGACAAAAATTTGCACAGATTTCTGCTCACATTTCTAACGGTTCTCTCGGCGGAACTTTTTGACCTAGTTCTACTTCCTGGAATACTTCAGCTCGATTTAAGCAATACAACCCGGCGGAAAAATTTACATTCTATCTCCAGCTTTCCCCAGACGTTTCCGCCACTCTGCTCCCTCCTGATGATAGTTGCCTCATGTTTGGCACCAGCACCTAGAACTAACAACTTTTAAATTAGACTTGCTTGGCTTTCTCAATAAACTTTAGAACCTCTTCAAGTCTAAAACAAGTGAAATAACGGTACTTGCTTCACCAAACTTTCTACGGGTGTATGACATTCCAAAAATTATTCCGATGTGGACATTGTAAAACTGAAAGGACCCACAATTTTAGTCACCCGCATAAATATCTCACATCTTTTGTTCAAATTTCTACGGAAACTTCAAGTTTTACTCAGCTGTGTACAAGAAATCCAACATTTGTGTATGAATGTACAAGTCTGTATGTTACAAGTGAACTTTGTCAACTGTCGAAACGTATTTTATTTCTCCCGAAAAAATAAAATTGTCTCTTCAAACTAACTAACTTGATAATATCGACTCACGAGAGCACCCAACCATTTAACTCTTTGAACCGTTTAGATTCACAAGACTAACTGCAATTTCTGAAATTCCAGTGTCTCCTCTAGTTTCTTTCAACTGGTGACATGACTTACTCCTAAACCAAAGACTCAAAAACTTTTTTTTTGTTTGTTCGTAAATTCAAATAAAAAAGAAAAGGTTGGGTACTTTAGACTACTGGCCTGGCCTGAAAAACCCAGTCGTGCAATTCAATGACTGAGCAGCAACCCGAATTTTGAAGGAAGGAAAGAAGTACAGTAAAAGTTGAAGCTTTTTACAAGTCAAAAATTCCGGGACGGCTTGGCTTACCTGACTTACTCCTTTCCAACACTTTGAAAATATTCCTTCGAGTCAGTGAACTCTCAAAAGATTATTAAATTTGACCGAATTTGAAAGTTCTCTTTCTTCTTCTTCTGCATTTTACACGTCAAAGCCTCCAAGGTAAGTAGTAATCTTCTTTGAAAATTCCTAGTCTGTAATTTGAATTTGTAAGGGATAACTCCAAAAAGCTACGACGACGACACTGTGCGAAATACGTACGTACGTATTTATTTTGTCCCTACGAATTTCCTGTCTAGTGGATTGCATGATTCAATTAACATTTTAAGAGCTTAAAAATTAAATTAAATTAAAGTAGTACGTATAAACCCGTGCTACTTATGACAAGCTTACGTCTCCGATTTTCTACATTTCGCTCCACATTTTATTTTATCTTATGGTTTGGACATATCCAAAAATAGAAATCGCAGATTTAAGGTATATTCAGTTCTATCGGTCCAAGACTTATGTATGTATGAGTCTCTTTCTTTTTTCTCTGCAACAAACGGTGGTAATATTTTCCCTTGAAAAGTGAGAGTACTTTTATTCAGTGTTGGCTCAAGTGAACCACATTCTCTCGGATAAAAAGCTTTGTGTTCCATTCCATTCCATACATACGTTATGTCATGGGAAGAGATGGGAATGTGAAATGTGAATATGAAAACCTTACGTTACTATAGAGTACATAAAATACATTACATGTAAGGTGAAAGGTAAGAGGGGCACAAATCTACCGGTGTTCACATTCCATTATATTTTACACTCTAGTCCTTTCACCTTTTTCCACTCTCAGTCTCAGTCCTCAGTGCATAAACATAACATAACATACACTACAACCTTGTACACAAGTGAAAGTGTGTACCGACCGGCAAGTACTTTCACCACTCTGCTCTTTTGGACTTACGTTTGTACCTTGGCAAAAAAAAATAACCAAAAATATGCTTGCTTGAACAATAGGAGAGCAAAAGCTCTGTACAAAGTAGTCGTCCTTGTCTGTACTGCTTACTACACATAAAATGTATCTCTATGTTGCGGTCTTTGATTATTTTCGGATCAAATACGTGGAATGTAAGACAATCAATGTATGGCTCGAACAAACTACCCCCAGAATACAATTTCTGAAAATACTATATTAGCTTTCGCTATTGAAACAGTCAGACGAAGACATGGAATTTTATTCCACGTCTTGAATTTGAATCCCTGTAGGAAGAATACGTAAACTTGAAAATTCATAAGTAATGGTCTGGAACATACATACAGAATGGTTCCTCCGAAGACAGTAAAAACCCATACAGGATTTTCTCTTTGGGTCTAAGTTGTATTATTTTGCACCTGGTGTGAACTTTGCCACGCCATCCATCTCTGTCAATAAGACGAGACGGAAGCACCGTGAAGGAAGGGTTAGACTGGAAGTAGAAGTAGATTTGTATGTGGAAAGGATTCCACCTTGTGTGTGTGTATCAGTCCGAATAGTACACGCGTACGTACGTACAGAACATAACAGAACGTGTGTCCTTTCTCTCTCGATCTCTAAAGAAAAAGTTCTTTTACTTTCTCTGTAATGGAATTTGGGGCAAATTCCTAACTAGTGGACCCAGGTCTGTCTGTCTCTCTGTGTGTGTGATGTGCGGAAACTGTATAAATGTTTTTTCGTGTACGTACGTAGTATTCGAACATTGAACCGAGACTCTCTTCGATATATCTATTTCACATTATGTCACAGCCGGGCCGGGGCCTGTCTTTCTCTCGCGCGCTCTCTCTCTCTTTCTCCATGCCTGTCTGTCTGTCTTCCGGGTTTCCGGAGCACGAAAATGGAACATGGAATGGGTAGCCAACGCAACAACGCAACGCAGCGAGACTAACTGAAATCCGATCCAGCTTAAGTAGTAGTACCTATAGTACCTCGTCCCATTATAAGGTGGTGCAAAATTGTGTGAATAACTTTTCATGTCTCTAGAAGAATGTCTGCTCGGGATACTTTAGTGGGGAAAATCTACTACGCCGGGTGGCCGGGTGGTGCAAAAGACTTTCAAGGATTAATAGTCAGAGTTACATTTGTTACACAGACGTGCACAAATGACCCTATTTTAGTCTAAGTAAGTTTCAATTGTCCAGACTTTTCAGAAAGCATTCACTGACGCTTACACACAATACCCTAATGATCCTCTCAAAATCCAGACACACTTGGTTGCTACTATTCTAACATTCTTAGGGTAGACAAAAATAAATATTAGTGGACATTAGATGAATGGATTTTCACTGGGTGGTGTAAATGTAGTATTTCCCGGACCCCAGACATTTGAGATTGAACAAGATTAAGATTTATAATCGTAACTTGTACGAATGACAAACATTCCAACACACGCCGTAGCCTCAATGTGTTGGTGAACTGAAACATTCGTCCGAAAATAAATATTATAGACTTTCATATCGAGTGGTCGAAATACTCCCGGAAATTGCAGGGCTGTTCGCCTATCTCACTTCACATGTGCACATGTACGGGTGACCAACCTCCAAGAGGCTTTTAGTATGAACGTACATACAAATATTTATGAAAGCTGGAAATATTGACCTGTGTGAGGTTGAGTCAGTGTAAATATTTTCACTGAATTCCAAAACCACATAGTATCTGCTTCCATTATTTCAATGCATACATACGTATATCTGATCAACGAACATTCCAGTGAACCCCACTCCTGTTGTAGTAAATTCATTCTGTAAAAGTTGGCACCAAAGCAAAATACTCACAATATCCTCCATGAACTTTCACTCACTCAGTATGTGTTGGAAATATTTTTCCATCTAGTTATGTACACAGATGGGTGGATTTGAAGAAGCCTTAGTTTATGCCTTCGGATTTTTTTAAATCCCTAAATTTTTAGACAAAAACGGGCTAATCCTTGGTTAGGTTACTGATTTAAAACTAAAATGTAATTTTTGACATAATTAATTCACTTTTAATAGTTTTAACCGTAACAAAACGAATATTAATCTCAACAGAAATCTTGACTCCGTTTTAATTATTATCTTCACTTCTTGATTTGAAATTTTCAAATTACAGATTTTTCATGCAGAAAGTGGAATCCTTGTCTATCAAAATTGTACTCTTATGATTCCTGCCATTCAGCCAGCCTGATTTTTCTTGTTTGTACATGTTGTTCTCAATTTAGGTTTCAAAGTTCAGAATGAGTCCAAAAATAATGAACTTGGAATGGAAAATATTTCAAAGATGTAAGATTCCCAATTCTTCAGTGACGTCCTTGAACCAGATAATTTACATTTCAAGTCTTTGTGACCGTTTCAATTAACATTTCGAACCTCAAACTTGAAATTTCTAAAAAACATATGTGTCTTCTCGAAGCACTGTGATTTTGGAATTCATAAGGGTTAATAAAATGGTCAGGTGGGTATACGCTACTAAAATATCTTTACGTGTGTGACTCCATGAAAGCATGCCTGGGTGCATGACATTACGTACTTGTACGACGTAGTTCAACTTGGTCCACATTTAAAATGGACACAAGACATCTCCTTAGAGTCGGAATCCGTGTACTTACGTCGCATTAAGCTGTCTATCCCAGGTTTTACAGGATGACACCGAGTTTTTGGCAAACTCGGAAGAGTTCTAGTTCTAGATGGAAACATCAGGACGGACGAGGAAGACGAAGTGAAACATTCCACTTAGCCATGTGCCGTTTCCCCCCGCACTCACTCCGTACACTCTAACGATAAGTAGACACCCGGAGAAAATTCTTGAGTCAACTGCTTGAGTCTTATATTTTATTTCACACCAACGTCTCAATCTCCATGCATAATAGATTAGCCCAACTTAAGTTTTTCTTGAGTGCGAGTGCGAGTGCGAGTGCACAGCATAATACATACATGGTCGACATCCAGATCCAAAAACTAGTGTTTCCATTCCAGTGTCAAGGGATTAGGAGAATAACGGGAGACGAAGATGGGAAACAATAGGACACACATACACACATACAGTACAGTACGACCGAATGGTGGGAGTAAAATATACGTGTGGGAAAACTTGAGAGTTAGAACAAACAGTCAAGATGTAGTATCAGAGCATATCTTCAATCTTGGCAGTTTCTTGTGTCTAACTTCAGTAGCAAAAACAAAATCGGTCCACTACAGTAGAGAGAGTAGAGTCTAAGACTCAGCTAGCTAAGTAAGTTGTAACAGAATGGATTACATAGGTAAGAAGGAGGATTGCTGTTCCTTAGTAGTAGTGGACAACTGGACGAGGTATTGTTTTCTAGCACCTTACACTCACAAGTCACAAGTCATGGAACAATCCAATATCAAATCAATTGAATTCTACAGCAAAGGTGTGACATTACTATTCCCAGATTTTTATTTGCATATAATGTGTAAATCCTCCTTGGGCTAAATACTGTAGATGACAGACAGTATTTGGTTTAGTTCGGTCGGACACCTGTTTATTTACAAACGACTGGGGAATAATTACTTACATTTTTGTGACTTCAAACTAACGATTCGATACGGACGAGTGCCACAAAACTTGGGGCATTTTTGTATAAATTAACCATAAAATAACATGTTAAATGGTGGGCTGGTCTAGTGGGCATTTAATATAGAAATTGTCTGTACTATCTGTTATTAAAACATTATTGTGCATGTTCAAAACTGCATTCGCAGATACTAGTTGATTGCCTTATGTTCCACACACACACATAATGGTATTTTTAAAAGAAGTAAGTCGGTGAAATATTGACCACTGAATCAGTTGTCCTTTTGAGTTCTCGGATTAAAAATTGTATAAATTCTGTAGATCATGAGATTTACAAATCAGACATCCTTCAAGATTTTTAAAGAATAAAGTTGACATAAATCTAAACAATATTTTCGTAAAACTGTATTAGATACGTACGACCTACTGAACAGGAAGAACATTGGACTAAGGATTTAATTTTCAGCAAGGGAAAGTTGGATCCGTTCGAGTCCCAGTCCCAGTCCCAATCCCAGTGTCTGTTACCTACTTGGAAACAAATTAGGGAGTCAACTTTGGCATTCCACACAAAAAAGAAATCCCACGCGCAAGCAACACTGGTGGTGACAGCAGATTTTTTGCGTAGGCTCAAAAAAGGATTGCTTCATTCAGGATTCAGGTGCATGTTTTAGTGACCGAATCAGTCTGTGGAGAAATTTCTTTTCTCACATATATCTATATGTCGTAGGCTATAAATGAAAAAGGGAAGGAGATTATTAACGATCTTACCTGTTAAAAAATCGGTAGTCGAAGGAAGTCATTATAAAATTATTACACAAGGGTCAGATCCCTAACTTAGCGTTGTGGCAGTGAAAACATGTAGTGTCTTATTTTCTTTATGGAATGGACGATGTTCGTAAAGCACGACTGACTTCTTCTTCCGGCCAATTGGCTCGAAATTTGACCTCTTACCCGATTTGGCTCATTGCCTGAAACACACATATTGGCACGTAGGGTTTTTTGAACAGGAGATTGAGTTAACATTTTGAATGATGGGGAACAGTGGTCGTCTAGAAAATCTAATGGGAGTGCTAGTGGTAGTGAAGGTAAGTAAAGTAAATGGAGGCTCAAGCTCACACAATGCAATGCAATGTAGTGCTAGTGAGTAGTGATCGTACGTACATGTGGTGATAGTCATGCAAGGCAATGCCAAACCTAGGCTAGGCAGGCAAGCTAAGCCACGATGCACGCCATGGTTCAGAAAATAGAACCCAAAAACTTTCTATCCTTTGTGGACGTCGGGGAGAAAGTCTCTCTTGAAGAGTGAGTAAACGGATTACAGTTTCGTTTGTTGAATACGGATCTCTCCACATCCACGGCCACTGAGGCAGTGTGAATTCATGTTCAACCCCAACACTACTACTACCACTCCACTTTCTCCCACATTCATATGCTACAGTCAGTCGCAAATATTCAAATCATTCGAGAAAAAATGACGAGGTACATTCCAGACGCTTGGATGCATCCTCGGAAACCATCCTGTCATATAAGAATCGACCCACAGACCAGCGTACTGTAAGTTGGTCGAGTCCTGAGCTCATTGTATGTATGACCAATCTGTTAGCAGAATTTTCGTTGGCCTATTGCCAGAAATTTTTGAAGCAGCATTCTAGCCATGTCCATCCAGACATGGTTTATTCAGACAGCTCAAAAGTAGGAAAATAATTTTAGGTGTCATTATTCCTGACCTGGACATTTTCCTGACACTTTCAGACTCATCTGATTTACAATTGAGGAGATTTCTCTGCTAGCCAATGTACAGTGAAAAAAATGCTATTATATGCACACCAAAAATGCAATACAATGTTCGGTACGATTGAGACTTACACAAACGCACACAGCGCATACATTTATACGTGTTTGATTTTAGCTAGTGAAATTTTATAACTCTATTTATTTTTGTAAGATGCTGGTACCTAATTCTAAACTTTTGATACTGTCACGAGATATACCAGCTGTTATAATTTTAAATGATAAATATTATTAATAACATATTATGGGCAACGCTAGAGCATTAGCAGAAACGATACATTCATGTCTACTATAGATGAAATACAAAATTGACTGTAACATTTCGACCAAGTACTACTCTGGTCCAATATTAGCAACTCCGGAGATATGCTTCCATGCATCCATTCATACAAAACACAAACATTGTTTGTCCGTGTCGTCGCCATTGGCAAGGGCGAAGGATCTCGTATTCCTAGCTAGGATTCTGGCAGCAGCCGAACTCATAATATAAAGTTGGTGAAAGTACACACTGCATTGCAAATATGAATGCACGTGTCTAAAATTTTGCATTCCATGCATTGCATTGTTTTACCTTAAGATTCAAACTGTAAGTGCATGTAGAGCCGCAATCTACCGTATTGCGACTTGCGACTCTCCAAAAACACCATTATGTCCACGATGCACATGTTTTTCACAATTGTCGTCACTCTTCCCTGTGAATTGCCAATATAAAGTGGTTAGTGAGTTGAATGAAGTGTTTTGTTTTGTGAAGACCTTAGATTAAAGTTCGTGCTTCGTTTGTCAAGTTGGCTAGGCTGTGTTTCATTATTTGATTCCTTCACTTCGTATATGTATTGCAGAAATAACATTAAATGTCACCAGTCGGACAAAAGTCCTTGAAGATTGAGCCATGTGACCTTTCGGGGACCACATGAGACTTGCCAAACAATAAAGAAAAAGCCAGACATAGAATAGGCTCCTGTGTATTTGCATAGTATTTGAAATTAAAAATGTAGACAGGGTAGACTCTAATCCCCTTAGGAAATATTATTTCACAAATTCTTCTCTTCAAAACGTGGGAATATAAAAATTGAAGAAATTTAAATGAATCCTCACTGAAAAGGAAACAGATTATGCAGTATGCAGAGCCTGGATTCTGCCAAAATGTAGAGTGATAGTTACCATAGTACGTATCGTGGCCAAATTTCGGCAGATAAAATTACAAATCCGAACTTCGTATTTGCACCCTGACATATGTGTATGCTTTTGTATATAAGCCTGGAAACTCATGGTTAGAATGGTTCAAGATTTTTATCAGTAAACCAAAATTTGATGGACCAACAAATCGGTCATACTGGTCCTTAGGACACTTATTGTAACCTCTGGAGTATATTTCCGAGTAGTCGACCCAGTAGTCCTTACATGAAAAGTAGTTCCCTTGTGTGCTTAAACTTTATACGCTGCACTGGTCGGAAATTTATTGAGCTTGTTTTCTTGAATGAGGGATATGGATGTGTATGTGTATGGAGTACACATACACAATACAATAGATGGAAAAAGACGATATTCCCTGAGAATAAATTTAAGACGCTCACCGCATCACATTCACATTTGTAATAGAGAAAACCCTCTCTCCAGCTGGTTCTAGTTCTAGTACGTCTAACCGCAGCTGCTTTGCTTTCTCCAGAACTAGAAACTAGAAACTACCAGCAAACCAAGTAGCAGCTGTCTTGTAAATATGAAAATAAAAAGCTTCGCCATTTAATCCGTACAATAGATGGTGTTCCACATTTCATCATCAGGCGTTATTGCTTGTACAAGTGCATCTATTCCCTCCAAACATCATTTCTCATCTTCTTTCTTCCTCCAAGAAGAGAAGAAAAAAAAAAGAAGGAAACAAATTCCGCCCCAATGCTTTTCCTTGCAAGCAAGTTGCAAGCGTCTACTGTATTCAGTCCAATTTGCTTCTTTCTATGTATTTTTTTTTCTCATTTCACATCACAAACAACCAAGAAGAAGAAGAACCAACTTTTTCCGGGGACCCTCACATCCGCATACATACATCCTCTCCATTTAATGTAATAAATGTATAACTGTTTCTTTCCTCCTTTCTTTTTCTATTTCCCAAGTTTTTTTCATCCATCCAAAAAATATTTATAGGTGCATAAAGTAAAGCAATTTTTAGTTTAGTCTGAAATGATGCCCTATTGCGGCGTATGTATGCTTGGGTGAACCTCACAAGGGCAGTGCTGTGCCAATTTAGATACTGTACTATAACCGAAATCACCAGAATGGTCTATTTAACCCTGTTATTTTTCAATTTTTAATTTCGTATTACCGAATTAAGTATTCGTACACATATAAATGTTTCAACGTTTCAGATTTGGGTAATTAATTAAGGCGTGACTGAATTTCAACCTCTTCCGTTTGCATGTGCAAACGGATTAAATAAAAACATTAAGGTGATTTTCAAATGCTAGAGCTTAAATCATTAGATTTAGATTAGTTTTTTATTTCCTTAAAATTCGTGACAGTCATTTATACGAGTACGTAGTTTAGAATGGCATATAACATACGTGTTAATTTCAAAATAATAAGCCCGTAACAGTTAAATTAATATTTGCGTGCGTGCGAACTCGGATTATTCTAGCGAGCCAATAGCGTCTTAATTTAACCTTGGACACCCGGTAAAAAAAACATGCACATGGCACACACGGCACATGGCTTAAGAATTTTAAAGGATCTAATCAGCTGTCACCACTCCGATAAAATAACTCAATTTTTTCTCTCTTTGTTTTGAGGATTTTGAAAGAAAAGGGCAGAAATTACATAGGTTCTGGATAACAAGGGGTTCATTTTTCATGTAAAATTCAGAATAGCATAAAATTATCTAAATTATTATTTAATTTGAGAGACATTTTTTTTCATTCCACGTTACCGTTGAATTTTGAATACAAATTTTACCAAATTGACATTATGGTAAATGGTTTAATAAAATGCTGTATACTTTTCGCATACCAGAGAATGAACTAAAATTTTATTTACCAATAAGTTGCTCATAACATTTGAGTCAATCAGGTTTTAACATGAACAGTAGTTTCCTCGCAAGTGAAATGTCCATGAAAAATTTTATTGTGTTGACTTGTTGAGTGATTAATGAAGGTGTGTAATGCAATGCAACGTTTTGTGGTCATGCATTTTTTCTCGTACACATTTGCTACAGTGGCACTGGTCACGCTACCCAAAATCCAACCTCCTCCGGGAAAATTCTTTTCTTATTTCTAATGAATTATGTTACTGTACTTTCCAAAGCTAAACCCAAGCATGCCAGGCCGGGTCGGACCGGTTTTGCTCATAACTGAATGTGATAAGTTTGTCTTTCCTTTCTCTCTATTTGGAAAGTATGGAAAGGAATTCTAGGAATGTCTTGTTTTCTTATCACCCAAGGCAAGTCCTCTTATCCAACCCACTAATAAACATTGCATTGCATGCGTCCAGTTGTTCACACTTTGACTCTCAATTTCCTCTCTATTAAGTATTCGAAGGGCAAAAGGGCATTTGGTACAGAATTACACAAGTTTCTCTATATCTAACTACAAAAATATAGATTGCACTAATAAAATAAATTAGAATTCGTACATAATAAGCGATTACAGACCATACCTCAATGGTAACTGCCAAATAATGTATTACAAGTATTGTATTTGTGCGTACGTTATGCAAACCGAGTATACAAACTTCCCTGGCTGTCTAAAAAGTAAACATCATATGTCAACATATGATTTTGCTGAGAATATAAAATCCAGGGATGAGATAGAAAGGATCAGATTAGAATTATGCGAATTCCTCCAGTACATGCAGTGCCGTTTCTGTAGTGAAGGGTTTTCTCTGCTCTGGTCGATATTATGGAAATTTAGGAGTGACGAGTACAGGCACAGGCTTGTCTGTATGCATGCATGTATACCTTCCTAAGCAAAGTTGCCGTTGTCATCACACACATCACAAATGCCAAACGCTCTACATTTTGGTCCATGAATTGACTGTCAAAAGTTTTTTGCCTTTGATCTATTAAAGACTCGCCAAATTACACAATTTCCCATCTTATTCATTCCCACGTTTACTTTCTAAAAAGGAAAGTTTTCAAATATTTATATTATACATACATATGTCATGCAAATGAGGGAAGAATATTTAATGAACTTCTACTCTACTTCAACAGGAATTCAAATGTGGTGTGTGTGTGCTCATACGGTGGGAATTATTTTATTTCGTTTTAAAATATTCTCAGCATCTTGTCAAGATAGAAAATGAAAGGTAGGGATTCTTAATTTGAAAGTGTTTCGTGGGGCTTTTGTTAAAAATCCAATTTCAAACTAGTTGAAAGAGTTTAATTAATAAATGTTGTATAAAAGTGAAAGCTCTTTTACAAATGGCTTTGCCGTTTTAAGATTTGACCCACATTCACACACCGTTAGAGTCAGAATTTATTTTTGGAAGCTTACACGGGTTGGAGAGGTTCAGAGAACTGAAGTAGACATGAAGCAAGGCAATATAGTGCGACAAATTAATTAATACAGAGATTTTGTTTTATTAATTACGATCGTGCGTTGCAAGCATCTGAAGGAACGAGTTTTGTATCATTTTGGCACTTTATTAAAATAAGTGTGTTTTAACTCGCTCTGCTTTGTAAACTGGACTTTCACCACAATTGTAGAAATGATAGCTCAAACAACATACAATTCCCACAAATCCTAGTACATTAAATTTTAAGTATGTTGAATTTTGAAGAATGACTATTTGAGTCAGTATTATCATCAGTTTAACTCAAGTGCGTCCTAGAATGTTACCTCAGGAGTTTCAAGTCAAAATCATTGCATTCGATTTTGTGTCGTGTGTGTGTGTATAGGAATAGTATGCGTAGTCGTAGTACAGGAGAAAGGGTTGTTGTAAGTGTGAGGACTTAGTTGAAATGAGTAAAGAGGAGACGATGAGACAGGAGGGAATAAAAGGGCTTTTGGAAATGTCATTGAGACGTCAGCCCTTTTTCGTCCTTTTCTCGGCCTGGAGAAAGTAAAAGAGTTGAGTTACAAAAAATCCATGCAATGTATGCGAAGGAAAACAGGGCAAGTGGAGGGCATGACACAAAATTCTGTTCCAGACAATCAATAAAATTAGGCACTCGTACATACCATTCGCCCAGTTTCATCGTCCTTGTTAAATTTTTGGTCATAAAAATTACAAACACCGTTATTGTCCAAACTTTTAGTGGTAAAATTTTTGATCTCACATTTTCTGAGTGAGTAAAATATATCGAACTGGATGTCCCACTAAACTGTTCAGGTCCCAGACATTGTATTTTACGTACACGTACATTCCCTACAACAAGTCTTCTGGGAGGAGAGGAAGAAGGAAGAAAAAAAAATCCGTCTTCCGTTTCTGAACCTTCTTTTTCTGTTTTCTTATTCAAGGACCATATTTTACACACTTTGCTGAACTCTCACGTTCTTTCCAAATGTCTTTCTATTTATTCAACTCAGTTCATGTGTTTTGTCCTCTACACTACACATTTTTTTTCTCCCTCTGCTCCGCTCTCGCGGTTACAACTTTGATTTTCCACACGTCAGTTTTCATTAAAGGAAAGATGCCGATGTACTATTGAAACGCACAGTGTGGACTACATATGTAATGTAGGATGAATTGTTTGTGACGTGATGGTCCGAAAAACCTCAACTCTCCCTGTCAAACTGGAGAACGCTCGTTTTAATTAAATTGAAATTCGGGTTGGTTAAACATGTCAGGATTTTGAAATAAAGTTGGGTGGATAGCTCAAATGTTGAAATACGCCGGCAATAGGATTTGGACCGCTGCGGACCAAAAGTCGTGGCTGGTGTGGTAAAATTGTTTTAAAATTTGAAGACAGTCTACGGGAAATACAAAATCCGAGGTAACAAATTCATATTCATGCACAGTCAGGTCGAGGCATCGATTCAAAAATCAGATTAGGCTAAATAATGAGTCTTTCTGTTGTTAGATTTGACCTCACTTCGCTTGCTCCTATTAGGGTGTACATAAACATGACGAAATTCAAAAAATAATAGTAAAAGGACTCAGATCGTATTATTTTTCTCAATTTCTTGGTATAGTGACATGTGTACGTCAATTTTTACTTTTAGGATCTGTGAAAACAGACCAAAAACTGAAATAGTTATGTTCCCCCATATCATATTGAAACACCCTGTATGAGCCAACTTTTTTAACTAACACAAGAATTATTTTTTCATCCTAAGGAGTGGTAGTCAAGTAAAGCTCATGATCCCAGGACCCTCATTCGTATGTAAGAATTGTACTTGGTATTGAACACTTGACTAAGCAGAGACTAGGTAGTAGTACACCCGCGTTTACTCGGAGTGGAGTCTGTGTACAATTCCAGGGAGACACGCCGTGATTGGCACGAAACGGTTAAGATTCTAGAGGAATTTCGGCATCGAGTGTATACCGTCAGTCAAGGCAGTCTTTCGTGAGTAATAAATCAAGATTAAATGATTTGATGGATGTTTAGTGTGTAGCTCATAGTTTGGGAGAGCTAAAGTGGGTGTGATAATTATACGTGCGTTCGCGTTTTCTCTGCTCTGCCTGCTCTCCCCCGCACACAACGCACCACCGGCATCACTTTTTCCCATTTCAAGAATACCAATTAAATCCAAACTCTCAGAGTCAAATCTGAGAAGAAGGGGGGAAATGAATGGAATTCGAATCGGCTCACTTTAATTTGGCCCTGAATACTTAATGAGGGGTTAGGATTAACAAATTGGCCTGGGGCAGGGTATGAATCAAATGTAAGATTCTTACAAACTACTCACTGATCACACTTCAGCCATCAGCCAAGAGAAATGATTTATTTTCACCTGTGATTGAATAATTACATTATCCGAATGCGATCAAGGAAAGGAATGAGGCAGGAAATATCAATTCACATGATTAAATGGTTCATATGGAATTCAATATGACGATTTAATAAGATTATAAGATATAATACTGGCACACATCGGTAATTTTTTTTTAAAAACACATATGTACACTTCAGAAATATTGAGATACATAACTCGAGAATTCTACGGTTTCTTGTTTGGACTAAATCTGTCTGAATATTTAAAATTTTAGAACTAATGTTTGAAATATTTTGCATCGTTGAGCATAACAAGACGGAAACAATTGTTTAATGGATGCAGGCCAGAAGATCTTTATCGTCAGAAATACTACCGTATTTCCTCTAATAGACGCCTGCCTCCACTCCAATATACTCCGGGTCTCTAATAGAAGCCGGGTATTTTCACCGTTACGCTTATGAAGAAAGCAGAGGAAAGCAGTACCCTTTGACATCAATTTTGTAAACAGAGGGGTTCTATGAGGAAATACGGTATTTAATTTCATATTTGACTAACACATATTCCAGTATTGATTGCATTATCGAGTGAACAGTCAATTATGATATTCAACTGGAATCTGTGTGTGTGATCTGGTTAAAATAGCAAACTGACAATTTTGAATATCTCTAAAACCCTATTCAATTTTTCCGACATCTAAATAATACTAAAAATCATACTCTAGTTCGAATAAGCAGACGGGTTTTAGAAAGTATAGGTTTCAATACATCAAAAATGCAAGGAGCGGAACGGATCATTTCAAAACTTTCCAAAAATATTGTTAAGCTCTTTGGTTGTTGAGTCCATGAGTAGCTTCCGTCCAAAGTATTACAGTTTCCTTGTTTGTAGTCTCAAAGTTTAAGCTCCATAGAACACAATTCATTTAAAATTTGGAGTACAATAAACCATGAACTTTCGGTCAATCTGATTATATTCCCATGATAAGGGATTTAAAATTAGAGTAATTCTATCCCAGGACTTTTCCAGCATCACATTACTATGAAACGTAGCGTAGTATTTTCTGCTACAAAACCTTTTACTTTTATCCAGCCCCATAATCACAATCAGAATGGGAGCTAGCTCAGTATATGTAGTAGTTTAGTTTCCATCCAACACACACACACACACAACTCCTGGAATGAACACAAGTAAGTACATACAATTTAATCTTTCAAAATCCCCATACAGTTTTCCCAAAGCCCAAGCTGAATCCTTTAGAGACCACAAGGCCTGTCGAGTTTGATCTGAAACTGATGGACAAGCGAAATAAAGACTATTGACCTCTCATGTTGTGGGTAATGAAACGTAAAATCCGCTGTTGAACACAAAGCTTATTTTATATGAAGAAACTCTACTGGAGAAAGGAACGAACGAAAGAGTTGGGCCGCTGTGCTGAGTTTCGATTTTCTTTTCTATTTTGTTTCGACAACACAATTTTCCAGAATAAGGAATGAACCGTTGTGTGTTGTCGGCCGAGTTTAAAGTGCATGCACGCACATACGTCGACAGACAATTTTGATGTTGTCAATTCTACTGCTAATTTTTTTTCAGGTATAAAAATTTCTCTTTATCCGCTGTATTGCATTGAATTTAAGTCCCAACGTTCGTCATCGTCATCGTGTTCTAAAAATAATTCTGTACAGTTTTGGCACATTTGGCGAAAATCTCCGAAAAGTTTTTTGCGTTGTAATTGTAATGAAATATAAGTTTTTCGCCGAACTGACAAAACCTGACCTGGACGTCCCACAACATAATTTTCTTCCATGCATTGGAGTTGGATCGCGTGTACAATGCAATGTTCAAGTCACGGGAAGCTGAATAAAGTTCAGTCCGTTCATGGCGATGACGTTCAATTTGTAATCCCATGACCAAATCTGCACATCCTTCCCCACAGTCCTTTGGTCCAGGACTTTTTTACATTCCTTTTTTTAGCAACTTGATTAAAACTAGTCTAATTGTAAGATTACTGGCATGGCTTGGCTTGAAGGATTTCTTGTATCTAGTTCTAGTTAAGCTTAGGCTACTTTGGAAAGCAATTTGAAATAAATTGAGAGGTAAAAAATATATAGACATTCTGACTCTGACCATCCTTGTCTATCAGTACTACTGTGTACTGTAGCCATACCCACTCTGCTTTCTCATTTCCAACCAGACCAAGTGAAAAACTTTTGTTTCACAAATGTGAAAGTTAGACATTATTTCATAGGGAGGCTGTCACGGAAATCAGATCACGTAGGATGATAATATTCCGTTCCTTGGGTTCCTTCCTCCTTTTGCTTCCTTGGAAAGTGAAAGCAATACACAAGAACTGGAACATTCACATAGCGAATAGCGAATAGGGATGAGGATGAGGGCCAAAATAGGATGAAAACCTTCTGGGTTTGTCATGCCTGCCGGCCCGGAGAGTAAACAGTTATCGCTATGCGTCATTCTTTTCACTCTTCACGACAGCCCGGGAAAATTTAATAAGAATAAGGAAAAAGTCTACGCAGGTGGGTACACATTATATAGTATCCATAGACATAATATTATGTATGTTCTAGTCGGAGGACATTTTTAGGTCATTTCGAATGTATGTGAATTTTCGCCAGCTTTAGTACTCGTACTGTACTACGGCTTCATTTACAGGTCAAAGTATATGATCATTTAGTGACCAGTCACACTGCGACTGCATTTCTTACATTCCATTGCAAATTAACATTAATCGTTAGCGCTGTAAAATGAAAACGTCAGATATGAGATCGATAGTTTCTAAATTCGATCAAATTTCAATACAATTTACAAATACTACAGTCAATTTATAAATATGTTGTAGCATAACAGGTTCCCGTCAGAGATTGGCTATGTTGGGTGTTCGCACCCTCCGGTAGACATGATGCACTGCTGACTGCTTACTTCAACAAGATTCTTTTTTACACTAGTGTATTTTGTAGTCATTACAGTGCAACTATATTGCGGATTCAATTTAGAATAAAATAAAGAAAATTAGACACTTCAAAAAAATGCCCCCATGGACTGCAACACACATTGTATATTACACAGATTTATTGAGACTTGAGTTTTTGAAACATGTGGAGTTTAGTGTCTACGCGGAGCTTTCGACTGCTCCCAAAGATTCATCTTTGTTCGTTCCGGAGCACGCACGGACGGTGCAAATGTACAAGTGTATGTATGTATATGCCATGCTAGGAGAAAAACAGGAATGGCCGGGTACAGAACAGGGAATGTTTCAAGGAGGAAATGAAGGACTTTTGAATGGAAAATATATTGTAATATTCATCATTTTGGTTCGACGTGTAGAGAAACTTTCCTAAATATTCCCTTTTAAACTCATATACAGAGTTTAAACGAGCATTTGTTTTTCCTATGACTTCGTCTCTCTTCAACTTCAACTACTACAGTACAATGTCTCTCATTTTGAACCCAACTGTTCATTCAGGAAGGAGCTTTCATTCCTGTATGATGAATTTCACGGGGGAACTGCTTTCCATGTAAAACAGAGAAAGTAAAACCAAGTCGAGACAATTTTTACATCAAGTATCACCATCACCAAAAATATGAAGGATTTTTTGGGCGATGAAATTTTTAACATGAAAAGAGGATACCTTGTGAGTTCGAGTTACCTACTCATGAAATACGAAAGGGTTATGGCATTATTGGTGGCAGACGTCATTCCATAGAGATCCCTTTATAATGAGATAAGTTGACTGACGTTGTTGGCGTTGTTGGTTATGTCGGGGAGTAGTAGGAAAGTATGAAATACTCAACTCATATACTGAAATACTCTGTCCCTGGGTTTTCTATTCAACAAGAGTTTACTATATGACTTCCGTCTTTGTTGTGAGGTCTCAAAATTTTGAAAGTTACGAGGAAATCCTCTTTTCATTTTGTGAAAGCTCTTTGCGGAGATTATTATTTGGCTTTTGGTAGTCTGTAGTCTGTAGACTGTGGGATTCAAAGAGAGAGAGAGATGATAAGACCATTTGGGTCGTTCTGTATGTATGGGGAACGTTAACAGCAAGCACAAAACTTTGGGTTACTTTAGGTCAGACTTCAAATTGGATTCGAGTGCTTTGAAAAATACCAATAACATACTTTGTTCAGAATTCCAAATATTTTCACTCTCAAAATGGCATGGCTGCTAAGGGTTTGAACCAAATTCAATTAATTATTGTATAGTTATTTCTGCCCATAATCCTCAAGACCGACCTGATTGGATATGGAAATTAGATGCACTGCATGATTTATTTTGAGTTAACCGTTTCAATATTTTACTAAAATCACCCAGGGGAATTTTAGACAATGGCGAGAGAAATTGGAACGTTAGTATTTGAATTTTGGTAATTACCTCACTTTACTAGCACTTTCTACTTTCCCTTCCTTTCTTCCCTTAGTTAATACTCCACTTTAACTAAAGGACTGTACACCCACAGCCCCTGAAACTACTCAAGTGAAGTACCAAGTTAACTTATTCAATTCTTTGACGACCTCACTGCCTGCACATCCTCCAGTACACCCTTTAGGACTTTTTTTGTAGAGGGTGGTGCATAAACATTTTACCCCATCACCTTTGGTGAGATTACGACCTGAAAAATATGAACATTTCCGGTCGCTGTTCCTGGGTCGTATATTTCTTTCCGAAATATCTCATTGGGGTTAATAATTATGCACCACCCTGCACTGTACTGCACTGTACTTACTCAGTACCCCTTTTCAGCCCAACTCCTCCAATATTATACGAAGTAAGTTTCGACCGTCGGTACTTTAGTTTACTTAACTAGGCTTTGCGGTTTACCTTATGGGTGGCAAGCTTGGGAAGCCATCACCACTACTACCACATACACATACACACACCATGGTTTTTTTTTGCGTGGTTGAGAGACAACAAAAGAATGGAGAAAGTTTTCTGTTTAGGATTTTGGGGGAGAAAGCAGTAGCACCAAGGAGTCTGTATGTTAGAGAAGCCACTTGGTGGGTTCCCGCGCCTTTCCCTTCGTTATTCCATGAGCCTTTGTGGCGTCATTTTATCTGTCTGGTGAGAAAAATTATATGCTGAGCATCCATTTTTTTAAAGGCCCTGAGATGGTCCGGAGTCCGGAGACCAAAGCATTGGGACACAGAATGAAAAGGAATAAAATTGGAGGGGAGGGGAAAGGAGTGGGACGGCAATGAATGGCCCACTGGGCTTGTCTTCAATCGTCCTAATGTGCGTACAAAAGAGAAGACGAAAAAAAATATATATTGTATATTGTATAAGGAAGGATTCCATAAAATTCCAACAAGAATTCATTATTATTTTCTCCACGATTTTACGTTTCTTGTCACCCCAGAGCTGAACAACAGGGGAGGGAGGAGGGAGTCTGAAGTCTGGGACTCCCATTACTAATTTGTTCTCTTTTCTTCCCCGTCATCATCGTCTTCACTACGGAGACTCCTTTGTTCCCTTTATCCACTTACCTCTTTCTTTCTCCAATCTAACACACACAAGTAAATTTAATACAGTGGAACGCACTGGGACGACACACGACATCGAATTCGAATTTGGGACGAATCAAGCTAACAATGGGCTGCTCATGAGTATTTACGCACGTATAGAATATGAATTTGTATTGGGGAATAATCAGCGAAAGCAGAAGTGATCATTCCGGAGACGGGTGCGGGAAAAAATTGGGCAGGAAACCAGTTCTAATCTCAGACGTCTATGTTTGTTCAGTATTCTTAATACGCCGATGATTGCAAACTTCAATTTATTAGATCGAGCACTTGAGCAGCGAAGTGAAAGTAGTGGAGAAAGCCCCTCAAGTGAAAGTTGTGGAAATGAGAATTGCTCTTGAGTTTCAATCTGACGAATTGGCAATTATATTTACGAGCAATTCCGTTCAAATCAAACATAATCTAGCGACAATAGAGCGAAATACCCGCTTAGTTTTTGTGGAAATTGGAGTAACGATAAGCTTGGGTGTAGAAATATATTTTTAGAGCTGCGGAAACTGCTGACTACTACGAAATAGACTGAAAGGTCTCTGCCGCCGCCACAATGTTACATACGGCAAACTGACGCTATTAAAATTTTAATTTGAGTCTAGACTCTTTATAAATTCCATCCATCTTAAAGAAACCGATTTAGCTAGACCTTTTCCTGTGGTATGATTAGTTTTTTTTTACCCAAAAAAATAACGGAAGAAGCTGCTCCGCCTGGCAAATAGAATAAATTCCCGTGAAATGTTTACGACCCCCTGAAGAGGGTTTACTTTCAAGAAAAGAGTACATTGGACAAGTTCTAAATTATTCGTGGTTCATGAAATTGCTGGGTGCCTGTGGTTTTTCTTGTCTGAGTAGACCCAACCAAACCATTGGGCCCCTCAACGTACGTATTCTTGAGACTTAGACTCCTTTCCTTTACCTCTTCTTTTCTTTCCTGCGTCATTCGTCATCCCAAGGGTGCTAGTAAGTAAAAAAAATTGAGACTTCCAATTCAATGATATTAAGGGGAAAGAGATAAAGTCTTGACGGGAGGTATGTACAGGCACAGTACAGGCACTACTGTATACATGGAGAAAGTCCTTATGAAATACTACTCCCCACGTTAGACGACTAGCTACTATGTAGTATGTACTAGAACTAAACTAAACCTTAGACTCACTCACTATCTTCATGACTATCCTAGAAAAAACCTTTGGGAGAAAAAAAATATAAGTGTACAAGTTCTTCACGTACGTCGTGCTTTTCAGTTCCATTTCCTGAGGTATCTTTTCAGGTTATCTTTCCTTCGTTCTTTTTTTTTTCTTCTCCTTCTTAGCCTACAATATCGGTATGAATGAGTAGAGGCGTTTCACTTTTTTGCAAGGGAAAGTTTTAGGGTGTTTAATTTATTTCATCTTTGGTAAAATCGGTAGGATTACTCATTCCAAGTGTCTTGGTCACTATGTAGATGTAGCAGTATTAGAAGTGAACCAATTATCGGGGAATTTTCGAAATTATTTATGTTTGCTATCAGATCACTAATGAAATTTTGAATTTTGATTTGATTTTTTAGACTCACTGTTGAGCGAACCTGAAATTGAAGCCGGTTTCAACCAAGGTTGGCCTAGAACCCAAGACTATACTGGTAAGATTA
>JAQGCB010000205.1:0-27787 GCA_034698835.1 Protaphorura tricampata
GACACTTATCTAAGGACTCACTCCTTAATACACTAAAACCTTTTTTTAAACTAATTTAAACAAACTCATTAATTGACATAACATAGCCGAGGCTGAATGAAACGTTCTGTGCTCATGTGCATTTCGTGTCTTTTTGCGAATTGCTTTGCATTTCGCCCTGGGATTTACATATTAATTATGTAGTTACCCTAGTAGTAAGAAAAACCAGTGGAGAAAAACAACTTTCAAGCTACCCGGGGAAGAGCAGGTCCGAGGAATTGAACCCCGATCCCAGCACAGCGAGAGCGAACTGTACACCTGTACACCCGTTCACCTGTTGTACCACTACCACAACTACTGCTATATCATAGACCTGTTCCCTAAACCCTATTTATTGTAATCACTATAATTTAATTAATTGGCATTCATTCGCAAGATCAAGCATCGCATTCGCAGTGTACATATGTACTTTGACTATTGGAGCGGAAAAATATCCACGCATTGTTGCCCATGAGTCGAGAACCCCCTCTGTGGAACGCCACTAAAGTGACAGCGAGGCAGGCAGGCAGCCCGTCCAGCCAGGCAACCAGGCAGGGCGCAGGGAAAGCATTAATTAAACATATACGTATTTCTGAAAAAAACTACTGCTTAATTAAATTTTCATGAGTATTTTAGTAAATTACCGTTGTCAATGAAGAGAGTCCTAGGACGAAAACAATTCCATCCAAAATGTTTGATTTCCCCGAACCGTTAAGTCCTGTGATGGCATTGAAATGACGGTCAAATGGTCCAATGTCCGTACGATCCGCATAGGATTTAAACCCATCAAGGATCACTGATGTGATGTGCATGATTTTTTTCAGTCGTCACTGACACAGACTCAGTGACCTCTGACCTCTTTGTTTCACCAACTTTTAATCCGTGAAGTGATTTTGAAAAAAGACGACACTTTAAAATTTTTTGAGCAGAGCAAGTTCACACACGACTGCAGTTGCACGACTGAGGACGAGGACGGACTGATTTTTTTTTCTTTTTCCCTTCTGTCTTTTTCTGTACGCGGCGCCGTTGTGATTCAAATTCCCGCTGGTGGGTGAAAGCCGTGAAAGTCACACATCTGAACTTTTCAAATGGGGAAACGCGTGATTTTATGCAAATTGATTGTCTTACATTCCAGACACACTTCGAAGTACTACCGTAAATGACCGATTAGAAGCCGGGTCTTCAATAGAAGCCTGGGCTCGAATAGAAGCCGGGTATAGACAGGGCTTCTATGTATACCTACCGGGTTAAAAATAAGCCGGGGCTAGAATAGAAGTGGGTCAGAAAGTTCAAATTTTAATTTAGAAGCCCGGGCTTCTAATTGGTCATTTACGGTATGTACTATGTATCTGTCTACTGTACTGTACTTTTATAAAAGCGCGTTTAACTGGAGTGATAAGGCCCCACCCCACTAGTCAAGAAAAATACTGGATTTTCTCTAAAATAGAAGTCGGGTTCCAGTTCCAATTCCTAATAGACGCCGGGTCTCTGATACAAGCCGGGTACTTTCACCGTTATAGAAAGCAGGGGAAAGCAGTACGAGTACCCTTTGACCTTAATTTTGTAAATAGTAGCCCGGGGGATTCTATTAGAAGAGAAAATCCGGTATGCTCCAAATCTCAATAAGTAATACAGGCAATTAATGTCTAGATCAGGCGTTGAATCAAATTGAGCTCATTTACGCAGTTAAATTATTTCTATTTTCAAACTTAATTTGCACGACTTAATCGTTAAACACGTTTAACATTGAAATGCGAAGTGAGGTGATGATACAACATACAACTCAGCAACAAAAGATCTACCAAGACATTAAGGACTGTATTTTTAAAATATTTTAATATTTTAATTGTGCATTCACAATTCTTTAATTGCAATTGATGATTACTTTCACTGAAACAACTAATTTGTATTGTAGTATAATATGTAATTTATTACTTGGTTAAGAGAGCAATATGAATGTGAAGTTGAAATTGGAATTAATTTATGACAAATGAATGCAAGTAATCATGTGATCAACAAAATAAGATACGTAAGCCACGACGAATTAAATAGATTTGTGTTTTAATTCGGTAGCACAAAAACTGAACAATCAATAACACCATTATTGACCATATTAGACAAACAATATCAGAAATTAACTTCGGACCACACGATCAAACAACGTTTGCTGATCTCGTGAGTCGTGAGTAGCGTCTCTTTCATCTCTTAATTGAAAAATACCAAATGAGGTGGTATATTTGCAGGTACAACAAAATTCGGGTCTCGTCTTAACACAAACGTTGGAGTTAGCAATCCCGGCATACTCAATAGCCGTCCGGTACACAAGGCACCATGTCCTGAATATTGGAGATCGATCCCACGTCCCCTCAGAGTTTCGAGAACCGTTTTTGAAGCCATCACAAACTGCATAATAATTTTCTCCATAGAACGGCAAGTTTTTACGTCTCGAGAGAAATTGTCGTTGATGGCAAAGCCAGAAACGTCCAAAATCTGAAAACAGTAAACTCTTAGAATATAATACTCAGAAAACTAGATATTCGAAAAAGAATTACAGACGAAGGGTTAGGACTCCTCATATATAAAATTATATGAGGTTCAATGAAATTGACGTAATCAAATAACGGATACATTTTGTAGAGAATGTGTTATCTTATGCATTTAGTTCGACTACGGGTTCAGTTGGGTAATTGGGTCAAAGTTGCGTATTCAAATATTCAAGCTATTATTTATTATAGTAAAAGAAAAACTTACTTTTAAATTGATCGCGTGCATGAGCGGAGCACTCTCCAACCGGTAGTTCATCTGAGGCCAAGCGAGATCAGAATCGTAATATCCCATGTACAATGCTTCTAATACTGATGATCGGCGATTACGGAAAAAAGCTTGAATGAACTGACTTCGTGGTAAATCCGTATTGTTGAGATCCAAAACCTGTTCCAAAAGGAATGTATAATATTCACACACAACTGCAGATTTTATACTTTGAATTTTGTGTTTTTGTTACCTTCAAACTATCGAACCCAGAATTTGCGATTGCAGAAAAAATACGTCGCCATTGTAAGCGACGAATAGTTGCAGAATCAGCATAAATAGGATTGGAATTATCATTAAATCGACAACCATTCAGGTTTAAGCGTAAAAGTTTAGACAATTTTCTGATGTGAATCAAATCCAAAGGCACAATCCATGAGCAGGAAGCCAAGTCAAGTTCCTCCAAATTCGGCAATGCCGTCTCAATCCCCTGGAAATAAGAGTTGCTTCAATTTTTAAATCGAACTCCCAACTCCTATTAAACCATGTTAATTAATCTCACCTTCTCACCTTGAAATAAGAAATGGAAGCCTCTATATCGTACGGTTGTTCCTCATTTGGAATACAAGCAAATGCGTCCACATTGACTGACGAACGTGTCAAATGAAAGACTTTGAGTCCTTTCGGTAAAAGTGTGCAAGGAAATAAGCTCCCATTAAATTTTTGAGCAATCAAGTAAAGTTTCGTCAGACTTGGCATGACTGAATGTAAATCGATTAATAGCGAAGGTGGAAGACTTGAAGTGACTCCACGATTCTTTCCATGACCACTCGTTGAAGTGAGACGAAGTGTATGAGTTTTGTCAGTCACATAATTTGTGAAAATCTCGTCCAAAATTTGATAGCGATCTGGTGGATCAATGACTTGCTCCCAAAATGATGCATCTCGGCAGATTTTTTGAAATATTGGATGAGTTCTGTATAGAAAAAATTAAATAAAAAAACCAAGATACATTTTTTGAAATTTTTTGATATATTTTTTAATACCTCATTAAACTAATGAGATCCTTCGTTTCCACGAGTTGAAAAATTAGGACCAAAATCTCAGGTGGAAGATCAGTGAAGGTGGACTTCTGTATGGTCGGATGTTCACTCATTTTTCCAAACTCCACACGTGACCAGATTTCCCGATGGAATAAAAAAAACTATTGGAATTTAATTTGAGATGTTTGGAACTTTAACTTTTAGAAATTAATTCCGACGGCTGATAAACGAATCCTCTAAAGTAAAATTGGAACTTGTCTTGTAATTTTCCCTCGTTTTTCTCATTTGACTTTTTAGTAATTTTGCTTTCCTTCAATGCTTTCTGTACCGGGTGTTTAATAAGTAGAATTTAACTTGGACGATTATGTATGGGGTCAGCGGGGTCAAATTACATAATACGCAACATGCAATTAAAAATATTAAAATTAGTTAAATTACAGTTACAAATAGTTCAACATTTTGAAGAGAAAAAGTAATTAATTACCTACTCGTATAATTGTACTGAAATGCATTGTCAAAATCATGAAAGTAAAGTTGTAAATTGTATCGTCCATATACTTGAGAACATCATGTAGGTAATTGTGATTTCCAATTGAACGAAGTTGTAAAAAAAATTGTAATTGATTACAGAATTTCAACTACAATTACAATTAATTAGGTATGAAATTGTAATTGAAATTCTGCATTGGTAAAGCCTGAATGTTTGTAATTATAATTAGTTACTCCATCGAAATACCAAAAATTAATTTGTGATTGTAATTAATTACATTTCAAAAGTAATTGTCTCAAAAGTGTGTGGTAATTCAAGTTAATTCTGGTAAGATAAGTTCTGATTCTACAATTTAGGTAATTTTAGGTACCATTGAAATTCTTGTCATACTTTTCACCACTGCTGGGACTGACAAGATTTATAAAATTCCGTTAGCCACCCGCGGGAATTTCTGGGAATTTAGGTTAGATATTCCCATCAAGAATCTGAACAATGTGGAATTGTTCTTGTGAAAGTTTAAAAATGCCTCAATCAAAATTAAATTAAATGTAGTAAACTAATATATCACTGATTACAAACTGAAAATTTCAGGAGTTGTTCTTCTGAGAGATTTCCGTTGACGTTCATTTCAGCAGGCCAGTGGAGTGGAATGGAATGGTCAACATTTGGCACTGATTAATTTTTTGAAAAAAAAACGTAGGTTTCATAATTTTCATCTTAAAAAATTCATAGTCGTCATAATGTTGTCACGACGAGGTAAGACGACGAGTAGTGGCGGAGGCGGAAGTGGACAAACACAAACAACGAATACTCAAGAGGAAAATAGTGGTGGTCAGAGTCAACGACAAGGTCACGGTCACGTCAACAAAAATAGAAGACGAACTGTGGTAATCTCATCATCCAGTGACGCAGATTCTGATGAAGACGCTGATTTTGAGGCAAAATTAAATCGGAGGTCAAAGTCTGGTCGTGGTCGCTCGCGCTCGATCCTGACCAAAAGATACCGAATTCCATCAGATTCATCCGAAGGTAGAAATTCTGAAGAGGAAAAAGAAGTAGACCCAGAAAAAATCATTGACGATCATTTTGCAATTTCAGACGATGAGGATGTTGTGATTATAAGTAAGCCAGGCCAATTGTTTTTTTTTTTAATTTTTTGTAAAATTATGAATTCTAACAAAAAATATCCAGGCATGGCATAATGTGTTTTACTGTAAATTGCATGATTGTCAATTAACTTGCGCTTAATTTATTATATATTTTTCTAAACATTTTCAGACAGTGATGATGACTATGTGGATGCGATAAACTTGCCAGTTGATAAAGTGACTCGACCTGAACCCCTGGTCGACGTGAAAATTAAAGTAGACGTTGACGAAGAACCGTCTGAACGGCTTAGTCCTACGTGCGAAGAGGCTGGGTATGAATCCGAAGACCTATTTGCCGACAGTGAAGAAATTCTAAAGGTTGCGGAACAAGTCGAAGCATTACATTCACAAGAAAGTAAAAGTGAATTGAAGTTAGCGAAGGAAGCCTCAATCAGCCCAAAACTAACAAGTGGCCTTGGGATAACAAGTACAAATGACGATTGGGTGACAAATATGGAAAGTAGACTACAAGACGGGGTAAGTCAAATCTTCGAAATCGTCATGAATTTCATGTAAATTAAATCTGTTTAAATTAAATTAATTTTCTGACTTGTCTTGATCGGAGCTTACGTCAATTTTATTTTTCATTTTTACAGGAGAATGTTCTTGACCTTGCTCCAGTAATAATTTCCAAAACGGTTGAAATGATTCGTCAAAGTAAATCTCAAGAAGAACTCGCATCAAACTTAGAGATTTCACAAGAGAAATTAGACACCCTATTAGAACTATGGGCTATGACTGAGAGCGCCTTACCTGCATCACAATCACAATCATCTGATGTAGAAGTGCCTTCTGGGCCTTCTTCTGATCCTTATCCTTCATACAAACAACCTAGTGGGAATTCTAGTGAATGGAAATCCGAATATTCCTCTGCTCTCTCTGATATTGAAATTCGAAGTTCACCAGTAAGAAAACCTATTTTCCGCAAAACAACAGCTCCACCCTCATCCTTCAAATCTTACGTGCCCCCAGAGGATGATCATCCACCAGATTATGAGGACGAAGAGGATTTTAATGCTCAAGACCAAATCAGTATGGATACGGATGATAATTACAATTATGATTCTAACTCTAAATATGGCAACGTAGAGCCTTTATGGCAGAAGGATAAACAGAATCCAAATCCAGATGAGTCCATTGTGTACACCCATCATCTTTATCATAGTGGAAAAACCCCATCCCCATCCAAGACTTCAACTTCAAAACCCTCTGCATCCACGCCTAAGAAAAATAGTAAATTCAAAACACCTTGGAACCCAGATTATGCTCCTGACACGAGCTACGACGACTACAGCTACAATTCGACTGCCGGTGCCAGTAACAGTTCAACTCCGTTTGTGGAACAACAAAAAATTCACGTAAATGAAAATGGTGGGATTGACCCGAGTCATTTAGGTGTAGGGAATTTCAGGGGAAATGTCATCAATGATGGAGTCACATCTGAATTTGCTGGAATGAACTATCCACATTCCAAGTTTATGCTTACGGTGAGTCCAGTTTCCATTTCAAATCCAAAATAACAGGAAATTATATTTTCAATTTCTAAACGAAGACTCAAAATCATGTCTGTTAATAATTTCTACAAAATTTTGTTCTGTACAGTTTTTTTAATTTCTATTATATTAATTGCTAACTTACTACATAGGTTTTCCGTGAGACTTTTGGGCTGAAGGAGTTTCGACCGACTCAACTTGAAGCTGTGAACGCCGCCCTCTTGGGTCATGATTGTTTCATTCTGATGCCGACTGGCGGTGGGAAATCTTTGTGCTATCAATTGACGGCCATGTTGTGCCCAGGTGTAACAATCGTTGTTTCACCACTAAGAGCCTTGATTTTGGACCAAGTTTCAAAATTAGTTTCATTGGATGTAAGATCACGTCGATTTTAAATAATTGTATTGATTAATTGAGTAAATATTTTTATTAATTGTCTTGATTTCTACAGATTAAAGCCTCACACTTGTCTGGCGATAGCACTATGCCTGAACAGAATGTGGCCTATAAACTATTGGAGGGACCAAAGCCGAGTAAGCTAATTCTTTTTAAGATACATCTGAAATATAATATGTACGATTTTTATTATTATTAAAATTAATTATGCTTATATTTTTATTCAGTCTTGAAACTCTTATACGTGACACCGGAAAAATTGGCAGCCTCGGATCGATTATGCAATGTTTTGTCTGGTTTACACTCAAGGGGTTTAATTGCTCGATTTGTGATTGATGAAGCTCATTGTGTGTCACAATGGGGTCATGACTTTCGTCCAGACTACACGAAGTTGTCTCAGCTTCGACAGAAATATCCAGGGGTTCCAATCATGGCTTTAACAGCGACTGCCACTCCTAGAGTACGAACTGATATTCTGCATCAGTTGTCGATGACTCGTCCGAAATGGTTTTTGTGCTCCTTCAATCGGCCAAATCTCAAATATTTGGTTCGGAGAAAACAAGGAAGGAAATCATTTGACGATCTTGTTGAACTCATTGGATCACCACAATTTAAGGGAGAGTCTGGAATTATTTACTGCCTATCACGTAATGATTGTGACAGAACTGCAGAGCAGTTGGTTGCAAAGAGATTTTCAGTAAGTACCCATAATTTTTTGTTTTGAAATGTGTAGAAGAAGTATTAATTTTTATATTAAAATTTTACTCTTCATTTTACAGGCAAGGAGTTACCATGCGGGATTGGCTGACACAAAACGCGTTCAAGTTCAGAAGGATTGGATAAATGACAGAGTAAAGGTAAGAAAAGATTAGTTGATTATGATTAGTTCTTAATTTTTTTTCTAACACCGAAATTAAATTATCATTTGAGAGATTGCAGCAAAATTCCACCAGAAGTTGTAGGTTCTAATGTTGATTTATTTTATTGATTTGATTTAACGTCACAGATTGTGTGTGCAACAATAGCCTTCGGAATGGGAATTGACAAACCTGACGTCCGATTTGTGGTTCATTATTCATTGCCGAAAAGCGTGGAAGGTTACTATCAGGAGTCTGGGAGAGCAGGGCGAGATGGTGACCCTTCAACTTGTATATTATTCTATTCGTATTCAGATGCTGTTCGAAATCGTCGGCTAATCGAAAGTAAGGATTCAACTCATTATTTCCTTGAATTAACTGAATAACCCATAGAACATGGGATTTTTTTCTATTTCAGTGGAGAAAGGGAATTTTGCTGCCAAAAAAGTTCACATTGACAATTTGTACAGGATGATTGCCTACTGTGAAAATATGACGGACTGTAGACGAGCACAGCAATTGGAATATTTTGGTGAAATTTTTGATTCTGAACATTGTAAGGACAACAGATTTACAGTCTGTGATAATTGTAGTCAGCAAGTAAGACAAATTTTAATTTTTAATTTAACCGAAGCGTCATTTTTATATGCCTGGATTTTTTTTTAATATTTACTATTTCCACAGTCAAATTACAAAACAGTTGACATGACTCATCAATGTAAAGAAATAGTAGAATGTGTGAAACAACTCTGTGGTTCCGCCTCTATCGTTGGTCAAAAGTCTAAGTATCGCCCCAGATACACACTTCTGTATTTTGTAGACTTGTTCAAAGGATGTGAGCATAAGAAAATTATGGAAGCAGGTATAAATCAATGCATCTAATTTGTCATCCTTTAAATCTAACTCGTCAAAATAAAAAATAAATTGTATTTCTATCTAATTTTAAAGGGCACAATCGTCACCCGTTACACGGAAAGGGAAAAACTTGGGCCAGAACTGATATTGAGAGACTCATGAGGAAATTGGTTCTAGAAGAATATTTAAAAGTATGCAAATTTCTAAAAATCTCATGTTTTTGAACTTTCAGGTTTCAGTAGTTTGCTAATACTTTTAATTTTTATTTTTACAGGAAGAATTGGTTGTATTGAGGGATATTGCTGCTGCCTACATTTACCCAGGCCCAAAAGCTGAAAGGTTGTGCTGTGGGGTTTCTAGAATAGAGTTTCCTATGTTGGATCGTAAAGCTCCAACCACCACTGAAAGTCTTTCTGTCGACACAACTTTGCAAGGAAAACTTGGTCAATTACAGAATAAATGTTACGTCGAATTGATGAGCAAGGCTAGGCAAATTGCAGAGCAAGCCGGCGTCAACTTCAACTCTATCTTCAATACACAGGTAATAATCCCACTTAATAACTTTACGAGTCTGTATGACCCTGTAGTTGCAGTTTTCCACTTTATTTCACGATGTACTTACTCATTATAATTTCAGACTTTACGAGGTATGTCTGTTGAAATGCCGGAGACGCCTGAAGAAATGCTCAAAATCACCGGAATTACAAAATCTAATATGGAGAAATATGGAGCTCAAATGTTGGACGTTACAATTAGATTCTCTTCAGAAAAGTTTTTAATTTTGAGTGAACTTGATGAGAATGAGATTGAAGACTCTTCCATGTCACAACCTACTCCGAGTAGTAGTCGAAAAACTCCCAGAAAACCTAAAGCAGTGGACAATGGATGGCTTTCTTGTGATGATCCACTTCAAGCATCTTCAAAATATTTTGGTGGAGGCTCAGCAACAGCAAGCCGTGGTGGAACTAAGAGGAAAGCTGGAGGGGCAAGAAGTAGGACAAAAACGACGAAAAGGAAGTCAGTTGCAGCTTCAAAGAAAAATACTTACAAGAAATCAGCGAGTGCTGCAGCTGGGAAACCTACTTTTAAAAAATCAACTGGTTTTAAACCTCCTCCTAGCACTGGTATTAGCACTGGCAGTAATAAACCTAGTGGTTTCTTCAATTTTTCAACCAATACCAAGAGCTCAGGTTCAGGTTCTGGTGGTTTTGCTCCCAAAAAAGTTCCTTCTGCAGCGGCTGGGTCAATGGGAGGTGGAAGTAGTAGTGGACTTGGGCCAGGGTTCATGCCCATGCCTCAACCGAGTAAAAGACTGAAATTATGAATCTAATTTATTTTGTGTTTACGTCTACGTCTATCGTCGGTCTTCGTGTCTCGTACGTACGTGTTCACATTTAAAATCTGAGTTTATTTCTGCTAATTTAATGTTACAGTTACTATTAGTATCTTTCGAAATAACTTTTCTAAGTTAATTTAATTTGTTTTCATCCGTTTTATATTATTGTAGCTGTAAGTCTGCCAAAGTTACTTAAGTACAACGTAACGTAACCAATTACTCATAGTATGTTTATGTAATTTATCCATGAGTAAATTATTGTACTGTTTTAGTGTATTGTATTGCACTTAAAGTTAGAGTCCGAACGATCTTGTCTTACAATAAGATGTGTGCAATTTTGTGGAGTGAATTTGGTGGTGTGAGTCTGATTTTTACAACACGAATAAAAAAAAGTAAACCTTTTTGTTTCACAGTTTCTGGCTAATATAGTAATTCATACATTCGCATACATTTACTAATATTGTTAAGTTTTTTTTAATATCTCGCACGGTCTTGTTACATTGAACTACCTATTATTCCATAATTCATAATTTAATAAATAGTTTCAACATTTTTGTACTTTTACTTCGTCTTTGAGTCAGTCTCTCTCTAAAGTATCGTGATTCGTGAAATTATCATTTTTCCCATGAAGTATTTGTAGAAACAGAATGTGATTTCCTCGATCTCCTTCAGTCTTTCGACTCGTATTTTCTACACATTCTCATTCTCATGAATGGTGGGAAAATCCTGGGGAAAATCGATATCGTACCGTACTACGAATCTCACTAATGAACGAGGAAAGCTTTCCTAGTGGAAACTTTTGGCCATGAGCATACTAGAAATAAAGTAATATAGTAATATAGGACGAATCGGAGCAGCTCATTACAAATACTTGCTGGCAAGGTCAGCAAGAATGGTGAATCAGTCGATATCTTAGTTTACATTGATATGAGATCAATTGAAATATTTTATCCTGGAAGGCAGTTGAGTAGCGTACCGCACGATACGAAACTATACATGTGAATTTTACATGAAAAGTGGTTTCCTTGTTAAAATACCTCATCACAACTTTCGTGAGTCGAAGTGAGACGTAGAAACTCTGGATTTCTTATTTTCTTTTACCACACCACAATTGTTGTTGTAGAAGAGAAGAGATCTTGCTGCGTAACAATTTTTGTCCCGCATTTAATAAAAAAAATTATTTTTGTAAATTTATTCACAAAATCCTCGGGTCAAAATGGAACAAGCATTGAAAAACATTTTCGTCCTCCTAACTACGATGAATTCCAAATTGGACACTTTGGATGAAAGAACGGAGGGCATTGCGGACCTCAAAACTCAAGTCCAAGAAATGGAACTTCGGGTGAACAATTTGGAGGACAGGAATTTCCAGCTGTTGAAACGCGTTGAAGCACTGGAAATTGCAAACACTTCAAAGACAAACTACACAGATGGTATCCAACCTGGTATATCATCTGGAGCCGGGTAAAATGATATCCTAATAGCCTAATGGTAGTACGATAACTGCAACCGTTCTTCAACAAATATTGTTGATGCATTTTAGGCATATCCACCAAGACGATAACATTTCCTGGAAAACTGGAAAATATCTCCCTGCAATTGGCTCTTACAACAATTACAACAGATCTGTCCATGACAGCGAGGATGAGGATGACTACTATGATGAATATACAGGCGGAGGAGGAATAAGAGATGTCGGCGAGTACGATTCTGATACTGGTAACTACGAGTAAAATTCTGCCAAAAAAATTCGCGAAAAGTTCGTGGTTCCGAAAAACTTGATGCTGGAGAAAGTTTCCCATTTGTGAAAGATGGTAGTGGAGAATCGATTCCGTTTCCAATTTCTGATGGCATTTATTTGGGGGCGAAAATCGTTTCAGATAGACAAGAAACCTACTCACTATATTATCTCGTCCACTGAAAATATTGTCAATTTGCCATGTAACTTATACCTAATCGCAATTAAGAGCTTTGCTTTCTTCCGTCTTCAGTGTTATATCTAAAGAACGTGTAATAAATTAAGTTCTCATTTTGTAATACAAATATTATGTACGGCCTGCGGGTGCGGGTATTACTACCTCTGATTCCCGAAAGCCAAATTGCTATAAAATAACTAAAATACTCAAATTATGTGAGACTTACAAAAAACATATATTACGGAAGTATTAAACGCTCAAGTAATAAATAACAAAGGAAAGACGGAAAATCCATCATACATTACTGGACGATGGATTTGAGAAACTGATCTTATTGAGTATAATTATAGTAATTAACTATTTTAAAAACTTAAAATGTCAGTCTCATCGGTCAATCGACCAAAACTTATGATGTAATATCCACAGGGCCACTTAAGACTACAATTATGCACTTTACATGTAATTGCTGAGGAACTCGAACAGAAAATATTCATTCAGGTAGAATTTGTGGGATTCCCATAGAATTTCTAGTCAATTTATTTGTCATACTCTTGACAAGTATTAGTGTCTAAATTGTTCACTGTTTACAATGCAAAATATGCAATGTATAGTAGTTAAGCAATGTATACCACCAAATAACCAGCAAAGTAGAACTTCATCCAGAGGCAATAGTTACTTATCCGTAGCTGAAATAAAATGTCGTTTGAATGCAAATTTTTGCTGCGTCTAAGTAATTCCGACTTTCGGAATTGTTTTTTTTCTTATGCTCAGTATAATATCCTTAATTAGTCCGACAATTCACCCATGAGTTCATTCCATATTGATACGAATGTCGCATGTAATTTACTCAAATCGTTCTATTCTATTCCAATGTTTTCGTTATCCACACGACGAATCAAATCAGCTATCATGCAGACGTATTAGATTATGTAATAGCAGTTTGCTCATAATTTGGAAATAATGAATAACGTTTATTCTGAATGGCTATTTAATTTACCTCGGAAAATCTAGCCAAGATTTCTTACGATATAGTTTGGGCAAAGGCAAACTAACAACTAAGTTATCAATTAATCCGTGAACAATAAATCCGAAACAGATTTTACCAAATATGTAAATGAATCAGAATCTTTTTTTATTTTACAAGAACAGTAATGAGTACACGGATAAATTACAATAAGAAAGGAAGAGAAGGTAAGAAGTTTAAAGTTTGAAAGAAATAGTGTCTTTTTCCGAAGTGGTTTTCCAAATCAAAACAATTTGGGCTGGACGTAGTATACGTAGTGATGTCGGCAAGTCGGTATGCGGCCTTGGAAGAAGAAAGGTCACACTTCGCGTAATCAGGTACATTATGTCTTGATCATCACCTGGAAAAAGAATAGGAAGAATGGCTGACGCCTTCAGCGCAGCGACTTGTATATATTCTAACGCGCTGTGGCTGGTGGCTGTGCTAAATTCAAAATTGAATACATTGAATACGCGCATAGTTCTCAGAGCAATTGATCACTTGTCAGGTTTCACTTACAATATGCAAAAGTACATCATGTCATACCTGCATCATTGCAGATTCCAATTCATGTGGCAAAATTCCATAACGAAGGCGATTCTCTCCGGACCAGTTTAGCATGTAACAATTTAGATTCACCCTCGCCTCCGTACCGTAAAAATCTCATCTAATGTGAAGTCAAAATAAACTTATCCTACATAGTATTAATGTGTAAGCAATAATATTAGCATTGGCATTAAATAGTATTTAAACCAGATCACTCAATTCGGCCATAAGAGTCCCTCTTGTGAATCCAGATTCTTTGACCCTCATCTTCTTTCGGTGCCCTGTCCCTTAGAAGAGTGGCTGTACGATCAGCCACTCACCCAGACACCACCCAGACACCTTGGTGAGGAGTTGCCCGATCTTGATGAAAGTCTAAGGCGTACTTTCGGGGGTCCCCGACGTTGCGTTGACTCGTGCAGTTGAGATTTTTACGGTACGGGGACTCCCCGTACCGTAAAAATTTCAACTGCAGGAGTCCTTACCTTATGTTGATTCCTGTGCTCGTTACCCATCTGCGAAGGAATAAACTTATCCTACACGGTATTAATTTGTAAGCAATGATTCCATTATTAAATAGTATTTACACCAATCTCTCGATTTGGCCAAAGAGTCCCGCATGCACCTTGGTGGCGAGGAGTTGCCCGGTCTTGATGAAAGTCCAAGGCGTACTTTCGGGGGTCTCCGTATCTTATTTTTCTTAAATCATATGTTCAAAAGCCGTCTGTCCTCCTTCCTGATACTATAATCCCAATTAAGAACAAATTAAACAAAACTATTGGGGAAGCTTGAGAATCTTCCAATAACAGTGAAACCCGTACAAGTGATCAATTGTCTTATACGACCGGGCCGCGCGGTGTTAATTAAGCGACAATGAGTTGCGACAGACTTCACATACATACGTCTGTTCAAAAAAAATTGTTGTAAATTACCCTCGATTTATTTGGACGGTCAGTCAGTCAAGCCCTCAAACCCTATTTTCGGCATCCGCATCCTCGTGATATTATTACGTGAAAGCATGGAGAAATTGATACAAATCTCTAAAAATGGATATTGTGTTTTGTGTTACCTGTTTAGGCTTATGTGTTACCTATTTTGCTTTCTTAATCAATTTTGGCCTCTCGTCCATCAGTACTAATCTTCAGCCCCCAATGACAGCAGAGTTAATTGAAATCTTTCAATGAAGTACTTATTCCGAACACTGACTCACTTTGAATGAACGAATTCTTCGGATAAAATCTGGCTCCATGATGGCGGACAGCTACAGGACCAAGACGCAGTTCGTGATTATCGTTTCCTTCACTGTTTTGAAATCACGACCAGCTTGTTCCGTCAGCAAAATTCAACTGAGGAAGATGTGTCGAAACGTCGAAAGTCTGTATTGTCGAACAAATAACAAAATGTACTGAAGTTGCTATGGTGTTTCGAAATCTCATTTCGAACCGTCTCAGGCAAACCATTACATTGGCTATGAAATATACCATTAGCGATTTTCTCTAATAGAAGCCCGGGTTCCTATAGACGCCGGGTACTTTCACCGTTATGCTTATGGAGAAAGCAGGGGAAAGCAGTTCCCCTTGATCTTAATTTTGTAAATAGAAGCCCGGGCTTCTATAGGTATATCGCATTTGGGACTCATGAAAACATGCATCCAGCTGTCTGCTACTTCAAAAACTGAAAGACTCATGTCTTTTCTGTACGTGCTTGCTTTGTGTAGAAAGAATTCTGGTGAAATAAAGACTGGTTTGCCAGTTACACTAAATATTTCAATCAGGCATTTTTCTGTTATACTCAATATTTGCTAAGCGATTCAGATCTTTATAACTGCTAACATACAGGAATGTGTCCCAGAAAATCCTCAAGATATGAACGGGACATGTACTTTAATGGCCCAGAATGACGAGCAGGAATCTTCGCCAAATAAACCTTGCTAAACGTGTGTCAAGTAGGAGACCTGAGGTTTCGGGTTACTTATTCTATTCCGATCACTTAAAATCCTACACAGGGAATGAGTTTGAAAATTCCAGACTTACCGAATATTTTGATCTTCTATTTCGGTCTCCTACTCCAGATTGCAACCCGACAACCCGAGTATTCCTTCAACACAAATTGTTATTGTTCGCTCCGGCGGTTTGGACTCGACCAGCTGGCTCCGTCACCAAAATTAGACTGAAGAAAATCGCCGAAAAGCTTGACAAGTTCAAAAGTTTGAAAGTTTCCTTCAAAATTTCAACGTTGCGATAGTTACTGAAAAGTAGAGCGAGGATCGTATCGTATCGTCACTTTCGTTTATGGTCACGTCGTTGGCGGTGTTCTTAGTAAGCATCTTTATAGAACGGAGTTTTCTTTCGGTAACCATTTTGTTACATTACACACACTTTGGGTTAATTGTACATTCAAGATGCAATTTCAATTACAAATTACAATTAATTACGTAATTGTAATTGTAGTTAAATATATTTTCTTTATTGTGTAATAATGCGTTATCCAAATTATATTTTAGAATTACCATATGCAGGTAATATTTTACACAAATTACATAACTGTAATAATTGTATTGCAATTAAGTACATTGATAAAAACTGCATGAATGTTTGTAATTATTGCAAAATCTGGCTGAAAAATAAACTTACCAAATAAACATAAAAATTACATTATTTCATTAATTCGTTTTTCTTTCCAAAAATAAGTGAGTGAGGTTGCGCAGTCTCTCCAACTATTCTGTTTTCATTTCCTACTACTAGGGGTACCTTCTCATTCATTCTCTGTCTCTGTTTCGATTAGGCTACTGCACTGGCACACCCGGTAAACTAAAATTTTTTGTTGTCCTGACAATTCTAGGGGTACTTTTAGAAACACACTCAAGGAAAAGTTTTGTTATTCCTCAAATTGAGCGCGTGGATCAAAATCCGATCAAATTCATATCAAAATTTTGAGCAAGTCAAATCATGCTCATACTCCTCCAAAATTGAAATCGAAAGTTTTCCAAATTCCAAATTTTGACGTGTTAATTTTTCACTTTTCAAATTGAAGTTTATTCTTAAAATTATAAATAATTCTAAACTACTGAGGAACAAAATTTAAATTAGAGGATGTCAACCCCAGGGGTTCCAAAGGGAAAAGGACGTGGACGTGCTGTACGTCGCGTTGACCCAAATCAACACAGAGAACCAGGTCAAAGTCAGAGTCAGGCGCAAGGGCGAGCTCCGGGTCAAGGTCATGGTCAAAGTCAAGGTCAACCCGGAAGATCACTTCAAGCACAGAACCAATCAACTCAAGTAAATGTCCACAATTTTTTAAATACAAATTACATTGATTACAAATAGAATTCAGAATTGATTGACATTTCCCAATGTTTGTCGGAAAAAAGTAAGATATACATTTTTGCAAGCCCCGACCATTTTTTTAACCAATTCAGTCCAAATTTTTAATAAATGGTCTTGTTTTTACTCTTTATTGTAGCCGAGCCCGAGTAGACAAGTCACTCGTGGAAGACCGGCTGGTATGAGCAGCGGAAGTGACAATTCTGATGACGATTTCGAATTTGGATCTTCATTCTCAAAACCTCATACTCAAAGACCACTCACTGCTCCTTCTACAGTTAAATCTGGAGGGAAACCAAACAGAACTAGTGCTACGAGCAGTGGAGCTGGAACGTATTATTTTACACCATCGACCATGGGTTCTTTAGATTCTAGAAGTTCTGCAGCAATTGCTAGTTCCAGTGGGGTTAATTGGGGACACGGACACCTGAGATCTGACACTGCGACTACTGATGCTAGTTCTGTAAGCTCGAGAGCAACGACTACAGCTGTTGGTAATCGTGCCCCTCGTGGAAGGGATGCATTTCCAACAATCCCAATGTTGGACTCATCTGTGACCTCAACTATGGCTTCCATTAATAAATCATGGAATAATGGATTTCCAGGTACAGTTATTTTTCTAGACTTAATAGTTTCTTTGTGGTTGTCCTATTTTAATAATATGTTTGATATTTTTACAGTTAATAGAGACTCGTGCCTCGCCTACATTACAGTCGCATTGCGAGCTATTTTTCAAACTTGTCCAAATCCTTACACTGCCGGACTGCATTTCATGGGATTCAGTGGAGACTTTTTCACTTGTAAACCTGGGACGTTGTCACTTCATGGTAATTTGTCAGATTTGTCTTATGCGGGAAAAAAGGGCTAGAGAATATCCTTCTGTAACTTTAATTTTAAATGTTTTTTTTCTGTTCTTTCAGTAATGACTGAATTGAAGAAATGGCTTCTTGACCAAGGACTGACTGAATTTGAAAGGACACACTTGACACCGGAAATTCAAATGATCGCATTTGACATTTCTACTCGGCAAAAAAATGTTCAAATTTTGAAACTTGTGTGTGAAGTGTATCGATTGGATAAAATCAAAAACCAACTCGTGGAAGTGATGCGTGGAATATGTACTAAAGGACACTACAAGGAGGTCAATTATTTCTGCCATGTTTTCATTCATTTATTTTCCGCATAAACTAATTTTTTGTTTGTAAAAATTTTACAGGCTGCTCACATTGCTACATTCCTCGGAATGTATACACATTTTGACATTCATGATTTTGTTGTCCCACTCTTGCTCCAAGACAGAGAGTTTGTTGTGGAAGAATATTTGACTGGTTCAAAGGAGAAACAAACTGATCTCTTAGGTTTTTTGGATGGAATGCTTGATGAGAAAAGAAATAGTATTCAAGCTATGCGTGAATATGCTCAGTGAGTGAAAAGTCGTCGAAACTTCACGTTTTAAATGTAAATGACTTGAGGTGTGTTATCTTTTTTTTATCAGATCCCGTGAAATTAATCAAATTAAATTGGAAAAGATGCAGGCAAAGCCTCTCGTTAAATTGGTAACACGCTTAATCGACAAATTCAAGGCTGACCCTGTTCACTGCCCAAATTTCAGCCGAAAGAAGCGTTCTGCCGCTCTTCGTCACTTGGTCCACAGAAAGTATGATGATCCGACTCCTTTGAGTGAGTTATAAATATTTTATACTATTCAAACAGTCACCTCAGAATATTACATTCCACATAACATTCTAACAAAACATTTTTTTTAAAATACGCTGTTATTTTTTTCTATAGACGATGCGTGCTTTGAGGAGCTGGTGGATTCAACTGTGTTGTCGGATCCTATTTTACAGGATGAAATTATTTACCATATGCGAGTGAACAACGATTTAAAATTGGCAGCAAAATTTGCACTTCGCCATGCACTTCCATTGGCTCGTGTTCCTTCTGACGTTCAAGGGACAATGCACAAATTAAATCCAAATGTTATTCCATTAGAACCAGAAGTGGCTGAGGAGGAAGAGGATTGGGAAACTGAATTAAATCCGTCGCAGGCTCAGGCGCAGGCAGAGCCCAAGCCAAAACGTATAATTCACAGATATTTCCATATTTTGCTATTTTATTCTATTATTACTATTATTATGCGTATTTTAATTTAATGTTTTATTTCGATATAGCGAGTGCCCTAAAAACGGTTCCAAATTCTTCGAAATCTGTAACGATTGTGTCGGAACAAACTCCAAACGAAATTAGGCAAGAAGTTGAAGAGGTCATCGTACCATTTGAACCTAAACCCCATCCAGATTTTCATTTTGTTTGCGTTCCGAAACACAACGTTCATCACATGGACAGTCCTTTCGGGGTTGAGTCATTTCTTAAAGATTTGAAAGGTGCTTTTACATCACAAAGAATGAACGGTGGTCGTGAAGATTTTATAATTGTGAGTGTTGATGCTGAGTGGAAACCAATCGTATTTGAGAGAACTGGTGTAGCTCTCATTCAAATTGGACTTGGTGAAGACGTGTATCTCATTGACATCACCAAATTGAAGGTTTGTAAACAAGAACATCGGAGGATGTTTCCATTCTGGGAAGAATTGAGGGACCAGTTTTTTGCTAATGAGGTATGCATATTTTCTTATTTGTAATTACAAAATACTGTAAAACAAAATGTAAAGTTGTATTTTTTTTTGTAATTTGAAGCATGTTGTTAAAATGGGCTATGGACTTGACGGTGACATTCGAATGTTCGCCAATACTTGTCCACAATGGGAAAATGTGAGAGAGAGTTACAAAAACTTCTTGGATATTGGAAAAGTTCATAGAGAACTCGTGAAGTTGAATGAAAACTTTTTCCCTTACTCTAAATCTGGAAACCCAAACAACAATTGTAAGTAATTTTTTCACCCATTTAGAAATCCGCCAACTGATTGTTAACTGACTAACTGACTGACTGTTTTATTTTAGCTGTTGGTGGATTAAGTGAACTTGTTCGAGCCGCATTTGGAAAACCTTTGGACAAAGATAATCAATTTTCTAATTGGGAGAAACGTCCACTACGAGCACAACAAATTCACTATGCGACTGCAGATGCATACATTCTTTTAGAATTGTTTGCATTTATGAGCAAGAGGAGTGCGGAATTGAATATAGATTTGGAAGGAATCATTTTGACTCTTCTGAATTCTCCTAAACCCACTGCTCTTCCAAAGAAGAAAAAGTCAAATACTGCAGTTGTGGTTTCTACTGTAGCTAAAGCACCAAGGGTTGTTCCAGTCGATAGCCCTTATGTGACTACGCAATTGGCAACTGATGTCAAATTCATTTGTGATAATATGGTACAAGGTATGGTAAAGGCAGTGAAAAGTATTACAGGAGAGTTTTTTTCTAATAAGAATGTGGAAGTTTTTGTGTGTCCCTTTTTCATACCTGCAATGTTTGATTTTTTAAGGGTTGGGAAAGCAGTTACGCTCATGTGGGATTGATACGCTTATTTTGGACAATGATGAGGAACATGACCGTTGTGTTCATTACGCTGCTCGTGATGGCCGAGCTATTATTACTCGTGGTGGTATTTATAATCATGTGAGTAATGCTGTGTGCTCAGACGCAGTTTTCTTAACACTTCACTTTTCGGAATTTGAGAATTTTTATAGTTTCTGGATACAAATTGGCTTCCTTGTATGAAGTGAATGTATTTTACTTGTTTATATCCATAGCTCTCGTCTGGATTTCCGGAATTTACTTTTTTCAATGTGACTGTTGACAAGCTGGAGGAGCAACTCCAAGATGTTCTGTCTTACTTCAACATTAGTGTGTGCGAAGCGGATTTATTCAGTCGGTGCCAGGTAATTGAATCAAACACACAATACTCAAAAAGTTTTCAAATTTAATATTGTGTAATGTGTTATGTGTTTATCAATTTCTTTTTAAATAGAAATGCAATAGTGGAAAATTTATTTCCATTAGTAAGAAGACTATGGAGTACTTATTGCTCAACAGAAATCGTGTTTTGAGACAATCAAATGTGACTGATCAATCAGAGGTGGACTTGGTGGGTGAAATTAGTTACCCCGTGGAGAATGGACAAATTATCAAAAAATGGACTCTTCTCCCTGAGAATGTGATCAATGTTTCAGACTTGAAGAATATAAGAACTCAAGAAGGTATGAATGAGCATGAGCCAACAAGCAGGAAATTTTAACCAACTTGTATCATTTCCTAAGAATTTCTGATAATTAATTAGGTGCTTCTATCATTTTTGACAAAATCACTCCTGGACACTTGGAACATATTAATACTTTCATCGTTTGTGACAAATGTGGAAAGATTTATTGGGATGGAAGTCATTTGAAACGTGTTAAACAAGGGAATTCTATTCTTCCTGTTCCGGCGTCTGCACCGAGACAAACTTCGCCAAATCCAAATCCAAGAGGCACTTCCGCAGGACCGGGACCGAGTCGAAGGTCTGCACCTTCTAATTCTACAGATCGTCCAAGAATGGCAGACCTCAGCCCTCGTTCGTCCACAGGAATGGGTTTTCCGATGACTCGATCCGGTTATCCTCAAGGACCACCAAGAACTTTTGAAGATTATTACCCTAATCCACTCCATATTCCTCCAAGTGTGAACGCTAATTTTTCACAGTACAATCGACAACGTGATCGACGCGATGACGCTCCGCGTCGTCCAAGAACCTCTGGTGGTGGTCGGCATGACTGGGTGGACTGAGTATTTTTTTTAAATCCATGACTCAAAAATCGAAGATTCATATGGATTTACAATTTACATACTATTATTATTATATAACATTTGATATATATTGACGCGTGACAAATTTCCACAAACAATTATATTTTCACAATTTCAATAAAACTTTCTAGGAAACTCGAAATTCTATGAGGAAAATAAAATGAGATTATTCCTCGCGTAACATGATTGGTCATTCATATTTCTTTTCACTCATTCGTGTAGTCGTCTTTTTCTAGATAAACTGATAAGAGTATAAAATGGCCCTGCGTCCAGGTCCACATTTTTCTCACCCAAAAATGACCGCCTGGGACAGGTTGTACCGAATCGAATGAAGTGATATGTAAACGCACTATACATTTTCCAATGTTATAAGCCAGTGCATGCTGTGCATGTAAAATTTTTACATCCGAAGAAAGCAATAATTACAGGTAGTACAGATTTTACACACGCGTACAAAAAATACGCCTCCTGCTTTAAACGTGTATAAATCGGAAGGCACGTAACTTGTCAATAATGGCAGTGTACATGCAGAGCATTGTAGTTAAGATACTTTTTTCTTTCAATCAAAATCTGGGTCACTCTCACTCTCCACCGGGGGGAAAAGGAATATCTGAACACCAAAATCTTTCTCTTTGAAAAAAAGACCCCTGGCACTAACTTCCCACGGCTGTCAAGTACACTGCACTGCACTGTTACTGCTGAAAAAATTTAACCACGCAGTCAGCAACTACTACTACTACTAAGTAATTTCATACCAGCAATGCAATGCAATAGACACGGCCGCCGGCCAACAATCAAGTCACTGGGTTTTCATTGTTAGACAGTCAGTCAGTTTCCTTGTGTTTCCTTGTGAGGATCTCACGAGCAAATTCATAATTGTATATAAGAAAAAGCCGCTTTCATTAATTCACAAAAAAGACAGTAGTAGTAGTATTTACTATACAACAATCAGGAATTCCTGAATTTTGAGCCAAAAAGTGGTAGTAAGAAATTTAAAAAAAAAACTTGATTGTTGAGGAAATCACTGTCGTTGCAATTGCAGGTTGTATTTGTTTACTCAAGAAAAAGTTAGTGTGGTGCGCTGTGGTTTGGCACACTTAAAAGGTTTTGATGTTGGGATTTGAGTAAAATTTGTGTGGTTGAATTGGAATTGGAAATCAAATTTTTTGGGAAACCAGTAATTCCTTCCTATCGTTCACAGAAATGAATCGATTGATTGTGAATGATGGAGTGATTGATGATGTGAGTGATTGGGGCTCGGATTTTGATGAAGAAATTGAGGATGGAATTACAAACCAAAATCATAATTTGGTAAATTTTATTTTCATTAAATAATTAATAATAAGAATCAGTGGAATCTGACTTTAAGACATTTCGTCTTGATAGCATGCCGGTCTGTCTGCTCAGAAAAATATTGAATCTTCCGAATTCGGCGAGATATCCTACGTGCGGTATTGCATCGAATATTTTTGACAAATGAAATATCAAACGATAACGGCAATTCGTTACTAGAAAACTCTTATTTCGTATAGATTGTCTTACATTCTAGATACAATACAATGATAATATTTATTGTCGTCTCGTAGTACAGTTTCGTAGAATACCTTGCACGTTGGTTCTGCTCACAAGTCACAACTTTACAGCAATTCTTTATTTCTTCCCTTTTTGTGCGGTGCAGCCTTAATGAAATATGGAATGCATATTTTGTCGCACTCATTTTTTCAAGCATGACTGTATTTATCAAACTTTAATAAATCTACTAATGCTCATGTACATTTAATCATACTCAGTTGATGGCCTACAAACCCTCATTTTCCCTGCACGATGCGATTTTCGTGCAAAATGAGATAATAATCTCATTTCCAGCTGCATTGCATTTTCCATTGCACATTGTGTTGGATTTGGTGACATTGACATTTGTGGTAAAAATCAGGAAGGCCTACTATAGTTTCATGTAATAATAAGCTTTGGCTTAAGCATTCAGATTCAGACTAAAGATGCTCGCTCTCACATTTTGCTGTATTTGTATTACACGAAATGAAGGATTTCCTTGATAATTACACACATTACAGAACTGATTAGATTTATAATTCTAACCTGCGACCACACACAGCCCTAAGTACATTAATTACTCACGGAATACGCCTTCTGCTCAAGTCCATGCATTTCAAACCGAGGCTAGGGATGCATATGCATATGTCTGCGAATAGTACTCATAAGCATGCAATCACTCGAAAAGACCATGCATACGTACACCTTCATGGTCAATGATGACCTTTCATTACATTGTAATTAAAATAATAATTGCAATAAAATAAAATATACAAATTATTCATGCCGTAGAGATTACTGTCTAAGTCATTTTAGAATGTCCACCCACAAATCTCCGGACTTGACAGATTTATTACGCCCTTCTCTACATTCACATTAATTTCAGCAGTCTGTCTTCGTTTACACGTAGACGTAACGTATTGCATGGCATTTGCATAGTGGTTGCTTCAATAGCGTTTTCCCTACTACTAGGGGTACTATCATGTGCTGTGCCCTAAATAATACATTGTCTTACTGGAATTAAATGCGACATTATGAGGCTGAGCGAAATTTTTAATTTGCATGTTTCAGGCTACTTCTTGTTAAGGATTACACAATGACAATAAAAATATTTTAGTTTTGATAATAATGATGCCAATTCTTTTGTAATGAAATGAGTCAAGCGTCAAGCCGTGTATCGCGTATTTGTACCACCGCAGCGCAGGAAGAACTCATTCATTGAGTGGAATGCCCCAGTTTTCCACGCACAGTAGTATTTCACGGTGTAAGGCAAACTGTAGTTAGTAAAGTAATATCAATCCCACTTCTCTAAATCACTTCCGGAAATGACCGTTATTAACAGTTTAATTTCACACAGCTTGATGCTCTAAGAATTTCTTAGTGCAGTCTAGTGTGCAGAATAGTAGTGGCTTCGGCTTCTGACAAGGAAATGACCTTATCTTGTTAGTGCAAAATAACGCGAGCGATTCGTAGATGTTTTTAACAATGTAAGTATGTCTTATTTCCAATAGGAATACTGTTAATGTTAGGTGGTGCCTTATCACTCAAGTTTAAATTTTGGTTCCATTTTGTAAAGAACTGACAAAATACAGATGAAATTAATTTAGAGATATTAGCGAGTATAAAGGGTTTGTCATAATTCTGGTCATCTCTCAAATTGTTCCCTTGTAAATTACACTTACACATTGCAATTGCAAATTATGTATAACTCTAAGGTTATTTTGTATTCGCCTTTGGCTTGGCTGGCGAACACAAGGAATTATTACAGAAACATAATAAGGAAGCAACATTTAATCTTGATTATTTTTTTCTGCGTGCTTTTATGAGGAGTTTGAAGAAGTTCCTTAATTACTTAAGTGTTTTAATTTCACCGCACCGGCTCTACGGAGGTTGACTCTTGAAAGTCATTCTCGTCATCTTCATAAGATGCATTCATTGAAAAATAAGAGACAAATTGTTTGTCTCTTTTTTTCTAGACACGCACAGATTACAGATACATTCCCTCATCTCACTTCAAAAGACCTTACCAAAATTGTACATTTTCAAACATTTTCGTACTAAATCTAATATTGTTTTATTCGATTTTTTAAAAAAACTGAAATTTTAAACTCCAATATTTCATGAAATATGCATTTATGCATTTTCTGTGTGCTGATCAACAAGAAATTTAAAAATGTATCCCATTCCCATCCCAGGTCAGTGCTTAGCATGATGCTTTTCTAGTGAAGGTTTTTTGAAAAACACAAGTCTTGTTATAAAAATAAAGAGTTTGTTTCATTTGATAATTAGAGCGAATTGAAGTGTTTGTTCTCACACAACACACAAAGTCCATTGTATTTTCTGTGTACTGTGTATTACTATTGTATTTCCATTTGTTTGGCCACCAGCCAATTTACTTTTGTATTTAATTAGTTCCGTGAAACCCGCTCAACCATAAATAAGTCTTACAGAAAACTAAGGTTATGTGAGTCGGAATTTTTTTTATTTTATTTCGCTTACCTTAAGACAACAGTAACAGTAGTACTACTTTTTAAAACCGCCTTGGTTAAGTGCCTGTTTTGGCCTTTCTTGCCTGCATAATATTTCATAATCTCAGAAGTCCTTCGTTTACCCGGAAAAGTCGTCAAAGTTTTTTGATGAAATTTACTAGAATACCGAGTCTTGCGGGTATAACAAATTACAAATACTTTCCCTACAATTTGAATAAAATATATGAAATGTATAAGACGATTTTCAATCTAACAAAATTCTCTACGGGAGATTGTTGCTAATTTTTGATTAATTAATCACATTTAAATTTGAGCATAAATGCACACATAAAATGAGAAAATGACACACACGTTATTACACTGTAGTGCAATTAATTTACGTCAACTGACTTGTGACTGTGACTTGTGAGATTGAAATTAAAAACTTTCAATTTCACTGTCAATCTCACCCGCGCAAAAACACGTACTACATACACTGGGTGATAATAAACTCGTTTACATTCGCACAAGTTTACACGGAGATTACCACTTGAATTGTTGAAATCGAAATATGTATTGTTGTAGTGTACCAGTAAAACTTGTACAGTAAGTACAGTACAGTGTACAAGGTCAACAATGTTTTCATTTTTATCAGGTGTCCGTCCGCTTATCACCTGCTGAAAAATTCTTTTGCCATTTTTCCCCATGCATAATGCCAGCAGACAATGACTTTTGACACAATTCCACACTGAATGATAAGCGAATTCATTTTCATTTGATTCATTCTTACATATTTTATTGTGTATGTTTCGTGTGTAGATTACACATTATTTGCTTGTAAGAGTGTTGACCCCAGCATGTCACCATTTTAGCACATGTACAGGTGTCTATAAAAGGAGAGACCTGCCTAGACGGTCGTGTACATTAAATATGATAATGAAATGAATTTTCAGATACCATAATTGGTACGCTGGATTTTTGTGCACACTTGGGCATTTATAACTTTTTGTCGATTTTTTGACGGTCAGATTGTGCACTTGATAATAAAAATATGAATGCTGTACTTTTTCCAGAAAATTAATTTGTATATATGTTTTTCGATATAACCCGAACACGAACTGAAGATTGGATGGCATAAAAATGTAGTGTTAGGAAAATAGTACTGGATTTCTGGAAACATTATTTTTTTTTCAACTTTTTGACTTAACAAAAGAATTTTAGCAGCGATTTGAAAGCAAAAGTCCTTTCACAGCACATCTAAGAATAAATGTGAAGAACTGAATTTCTGTGTATATGCTAAAAATATCGATACATTTTCATTTTAAATACGGACGACTTGCTCCTAAAATAAGTACTCGTACCTATATTTCCGTTCTTTCAAAGAAAAAAAAGGAAAGGTGATGTACTGTATTTTCCATGAAACCTTGACCGAATGCCCTGGGAACCCGGCCTTTCATGGAATTCGAATTGCAGGTGAAGGCCAAATTTCCAAAAAGGATTAAAATATTCCGACCTCAACCCCAAACCCGTGGCAGTCGCAGTCCCGTTTCAAATAAGGTTAATGTTTAGGAAATTGGAGACAAACTAACAATAAGCCTAATGAGACCCTTAAAAGATAATCTCTGCAACACTGCAACTGTTGTGACTGGCCTTATTTGAAAACACATTCAGAGCAAGAGCAAGAGCACTCATAAATTTAAATAGAAAGTTAGAACTACGAACGACTACGATTAGCGATTATGTTTACAATTTGTAATCTGAATTCGTATAGTATACGCATACGCACGTGTTAACTGCTGATACAAATTGTTTGAAATTAACAAATCCAAACTAGGGATTAAATGTAAG
>JAQGCB010000206.1:0-27783 GCA_034698835.1 Protaphorura tricampata
TCACAACTTTGTAGTTTCCGCGTTAAGAAATCTGGCATTTCACCTTAATGAATAAAATTGAGTGAGGTTAGTTACTAATATTAATTAATATTCTGACTAATTGTATTATCCATTGTTATATAATTGCGACTATTATTGAAAATATGAGTGTTTCTGCGATGTGTTGTGGGCTGTGGCCTTTTTATAAGCACAATAAATATTCTTGATTCTTGATTCTATTCTTGATAGTCTATAGATTTTAGTGAGATTAATGACAGGTTTAATCTGGTAAATTCAGCGCAGCGTTTGCTGAGCTAATAATGTGCAGCAGTTAGTCATTGACAAACTTATCGAATGTTTCCGTAATAGAATAATCTCCTTGATTTGTGTCATAATTCAATATGTATTTTGATTTATTTACCGTTTACCGAACTTGGTCCGAGCGCTTTTGGTAACCGAGATCTTATTCTGACATTATCGATATGATAATATTTTTTCTCAGCTGAAACTATTCTAAGAAACGTTTGTGAAATACAAACCTTGAGTGTTACAGTCCCATTTGCATTCACGAGAATGGCGACAATATCTGCTCCACCCATCCCACCAGTGTTGGAGATTCCAAACCCGATATAACCTGGGAATTGGATATCGACGGTCAATTGGAATGTAATTGTATCATTTCCAACCTGGTTCCAATCAACCACATAATTGTATGCTAATTCTCTTTGTACAGCGAATGTACTTCCCAAAGCTAACTCTATAATTAATATGCAGTTCAGAATTTTTTGAAGGGAACTCATTTTAATACGAAAAACGGGACTTCACTTCACTTCAAAAATGTCTAGGATGTCTACCAACCAACTAAAATCAAAATCAAACTTAGGTTTAACTAACCCAACCATAAAAATATCCAATATTTTCCGGAGTGTTGCGAAAATCTAATTAGAATGGATTTATTCATTAGTCGCTCTGCATCACACGCCATATGTCTCATTATTAAAATTATCACAAGAATTAGACGTAGATTGGGTGACTCAAATTAAGAGTTAATTAAATGCGACTACACGAAACTATTTTTGCAAATTAGCATGACATTCTATTCTAAGGAAATGTGTTGCAGCCAAGTCGTACACAGAAGTCAAGGCTACGTTTTACCTTGCTCCATTTTTATTCAAATTCTGTTGCAAATTTTCCATTAAAAATGATTCTCTGAGTACTACGTCTACGTGTACTGCAAAATTCGGGACTATTCTTGAATTTCTAGGAATTATGATTTACGCATTTTTAAATTTTGGTAAAAATTACAAGGAAAATGAATAATTTTTAAATAGTATGATAAATATAAAATGGTAGATATTTTTAGAGAAATATTTTGTATGTATTTTTGAGGTAATCAGTCACAGTCAGTCATGGTGCTCGTAAAAAAAGAACTTAAGATCGCTGTAATTAATTTAAACCCTGATGATGATCCAACTAATAGGATATCCACTGTTCTCATTCTCAACCAGAAAAATCCAAACAGACGCTACATTGGAATTTTACTCACTTTATTGTCCAGTTTGACGTTTGCAGTGGGGACGCTGGTCGCAAAGCAATTAACAAGTGTTGGCTACCACCCTTTCAACATAGGAGTCTGGAGATTCCAATTTATTTTTGTTGTTTATCTTCCAATACTAATTTATTATGCATTTAGTCCAAAGAAAAATGTGTTTGGGCAGATTTTTAAGTCAGACCCAAATTCAGTGAACCCTGACGGGAGAGTGTACAAAACATTGGCATTGATATTTGTAAGTTTGTTGGGAAATCTAGATTCTAAATAGCTGAAATTTTTCCCAACTATTTGTACGATTTTCCCAAGAATGAAATTTTTTTCAGGCCCGATGTCTCACAGGTTGCAGTGCTATCGTTCTTCAGTATTTGTCTTTACAATATCTCAACTTGGCGGATTCCCTCGTGATTATATTCAGCACTCCTGTGTTTATTACCCTCGTATCACCCCTTGTCATTAAAAATGAAAAACTGAAGATACTTCCTATTATCGTGGCTGTTGTAACTCTCCTCGGAGTTGGGGTCATGATGCGTCCGCCAGCACTCACAGGGTCAACCGATTTTGATTCATCTGCTATGGCAAGTAAAATATAAGCAAATCCAAAACGCTGTATAATTTTACTTTCCTCACCTCGATGTTTATGTTTGAGTAATGGATTTCTTTATCCGTAAAATTTTAGACGGGCTACGCATTTGCACTGGCCGCCATGGTTGTAACCGCCGCTTCATTGATTTTAACGCAACGACTTCGGCAAATCCATTTTTCAGTTATGCTGACCTGCTTCGGAGGTTGGGGAACTATTGAATGTCTGATATTATCATTTGCATATTTGAGAAAAGTGGATTATCCATTCGGAGGAAAGGATTGGGCCTTGGCCATTCTTTTGGGAGTCATGAGTGTCATCTCACAAACCTCTCTCACACTTGGTTTAAAATTTGAGAAGGCAGGACCTGTTGCTTTGATTAGAACGTGCGATGTTATTTTTGGTCTAACTCTCCAATTCTTTATCCTAGGAATTCAATTGGATTTGATTTCGTAAGTTCAAAATTATGGGCCTTAGTCTGCGCTGCTGCTCCTGGAAGTATAAAATATTTTAATTTCGTTTCTTTTTGTGCAGGTTAAGTGGTCAACTGATAGTTATTTGTGGAGTAATAGTCACAATTGCCAGAGAATGGATCAATAAGTTGCATGCGAGTCACCCGGTTCGGATAAAATGTTCATGGCTTTTAAAATGAAGGAAATTACGAATTTTTTAATAAAAAAGTACAAAGTTTTTCTAACTTCCTTAAGGACACCATTGTGTGTAAAATCTATCAGTCCAAGGCCAGCATGTTCAGGATTTCCCGTTTCAAATGTTTATAAAATGAAGATTTAATCGGGAAACCAAATTATTTTCTGCTAAACGTACATGAACATCTATGATTTCTTACCAGCTCCTATTAAACTGGTAGATTCTTACTTCAGATCTATATTGAAAATAGGCGCAAAAACTATAGCCTACTAAAAGATATTCGTATGACAATCAAAACATTACTACTTGACGTCATTTGTGTGCATGGAATCGCATTCTAATCAACAAGTCAGTGCTCCAACTGAAAACCGGCAAAAGAGTTCGGATATGCCAATATTGCTTGAACTCAACATATGCACTTCTCAATGTATGCATTGCCATGTGGCTACATTAATTGAGGTAACCTGTAATCCTGTTTCTGGATTAATGTTATTAAATTATTTCATGGGGTAATAATTACGTCCAACAAAATTCTACTGGACGAAATAAATCTAGTTTAGGAATAAAATTGTCACGGACTAAATTCTTACAGATTTATTTTTTCTCAATAATTACACAACATTTCTTCATCCAAACCCATATGCCCGTAAAAATCATTTAATTCCCATTCCAACAAACATTGACCCCTTCCACCCATAATTGACCTAAATTAGAGAGAAACGTTGTCCATTCCATCTCACGACGTCTTAAGGTCGGTAACCAAAGACCTTTGGCTGCTTTTTCTGGTCCAACATTATGCTGTCCAACTGTAATCAACGTCGGTTGTGGTCCAATTTCGATAAAAATTCGGCAGCCCAAGTCATAAAGACTGTGAATACTGGCAGGGAAATCAACTGGATCTCTGGCATGACTTTGCCAATAATTGGTACTCGTCACATCTGCATCTGCTCTTCCATCCACTCCAGCCACATAGCCACAAAGTCTGGACTGTGGTGACTTAAATTCAACTTGTTTTAAAATCTCTTCATATTCTTCATGAATTTCTTCAATGTCTCTTGAATGAAAAGCTTGATTTGCTTCCAATCTTCTTGTTTTAATCCCACTGGCTAAACAGACTTTCTCAAATTTCTCCAAGGAAGACGGTCTTCCTGCCACAACAATGTCATCCGGTGAATTTATGACTGCAATGTCTAACCAGTAATCCTCATCGTTACAATCTTGTCCAGTGATATCAATTATTTTCTGGACTGTACGGTAAAGAGCCTTGACCGATGTCATCCCACCCGTGGGTAGATTTTGAATCAATTTCCCTCTTTCGCTGACCAATTTAAGGGCATCTTCCATACTCAGAATTCCAGAAGTGACTGCGGCAGCGAAGGCACCAGCACTTGGTCCTAGTACGTAATCTGGTTGAACATTGAAGGATTTCCAAAGTTGAACTAGGGCGTATTCAACGCAAAATAGAGATGTTTGACTGTAAGCGGATTGTTCCAACATGACAGAGTAATCTCCCCAGAGAACCTTACTCATTGGAATCGGTAAATTTTTGTCCAATAATTTTGCACAATCGTCAAATGCAGATCGGAAAATGTCGGAAGTTTCGTAGAGGCTTCTGGCCATTCCACCGTATTGTGATCCTTGACCCGTGAACAGAAATGCAATCTTTGGTTGTTGAAACTCGGGTTTTGATTTGATTGACTTGAACGCGAGGATGTTTTCTTTGGTTAAATTGTTCAGGATTGATGTTCCATTTTGGGCAAGGATTGCGAGACGGTATTTTGATTTTTCGGCCTCTTCTTCTAATTCGTCTTGAATTTTGTGGTCGCCATCGTAGAACTTGGTAATAGTGTTCTGGAATTCTGATAAATCAGAATTTGGAAATTCGGTGATCAAAAGTTCTTGTTTTGGGGAACGTGTGAAAACTTGTAGGATTTTATTTTTGTTTTCGTGTTTGACTATTTCCATTTTGACGGAAATGATGGGAATGAAGATTTTGGTTGAATGAATATTAGTGCGTGTCACGCAAGGTATTGATAATAATGGTTTAGTTGATCAGTCATGGCTTTTATACCTGTATTGCAACAGAAATATTTTAGGAATGCAGGTCAAAAAAGACACATTAGAATTAATACAAGCCATTTGCGTCATAGTGTTTGCCAGTTTGAATAAAAATGCTTTAAAAACGAATTCCCGATAATTCTAGATTATGAGTCATTTACTCTACGTCATATTGTTCGATGGAAGACTCGCGAATTTTACACACGAGTCTGCTTTTGTATATGCGTACTTATTAAAATTAAACGTAATGTAAACATTGTACACACTCCACCGTATTCCGCACTCCGCAGTAGACAATCTTGTTTTTTAGCCTTCATCTCAGTGCCGTGTAGTGTGACTTGACTGTACGTAACTCAGCACGTCCACCTTATGTATGGAATTGTAGTGCCACAGAATCTGCAATGTAATGTAATGTAAGACAATCAACGACAATGCAAATTATTATGGAGCAACCATAATTTCTTAACATCTTATTTTGCCGGCTACATAATTGTATTCCAATAAAAATGCATGGATATAATGAGTTTTTTACGTCAGTCACCAGAAAATTGAAATATATATTTTCAAGTAAATTATGATCTGAGAAATGATTCCGCTGAAAAAAGTTGGACGTTTCCGGATGATGGCCCAACTGCTTTTTGCTTCGTTTGCATTATTTCTTTTAGAAATTACGGAGAGCCCTGCCTGGTAATACAGGAATCATACAGGGTGGGCCAGAAAAGGCGAATTCAATAAAATGTAACCGGATTGATAAATCTCGAGAAAATCAGACTCGGACTGGGTTCACTCACGGTGTGCTCATATTTTATGGCTCACTCTGTATAATGCGTACCTCCATTGAATAATTAAGGACTTCCGGACCGACCACCTTGCATTATAACAGTTGTACTGAATTAATTCAACTTTAACCATTTGTAAAGATCTCATGTTCACATTTGATCCGCCGACGACGGCGACACTTCTGAGAAAAACAAAAGAAGAAATTCTATAGAAATGAAATTGTGCGTTTATCGTTTATGGTCATAATTGCGCACCTTAATCATACCTAATTAATCAATGTCATTCATACCTTGCATTGAAACAGGAATGAGAAATTCTTTACTTCTTAATTTAATCAAAAGCGTAATTCTTCATTCCATATTAGTTGTTGCGTGCGTATGAACTGAACTGAACGTACGTAGCTTGTACGTGCATTTTTAGCAAGAAAACAACATTCTTTGGTGTTCTGTCGTCAGAAAATATTATAATTCACCAATTTGTCAGAATGAGCAGGAACGCACGGGCGGTTCTGTCTGGTGCATATTTTGTGGTTATTTTATTGAGTTCTCAATTTCATAACAAATGTTTGATTGTGAATGCTGGGAGCTATTATGGTCTGGAGCATGGAAAACAACCATATTTTCATTTTCATGGGAATTTTCAGCACAATGTACTACACAGTTCCGGAAACTCACACCTGTCAGCAAATGTTTCGGAGGAACACAGTAAGTGAAGCGGGTGACATTAAAATTTTAAACAACATTCCTAGAATTAGACCCAACCTGGTTACTGCTAAACTGTCGTCACATTTGAAATTCGAAATCCACATAAACTAGTGTTTTCTTTGGAAATGTACAGCCCGGTTCCCAAAAATGTTCCACCGTTGCAGTGGTAAAGTATTGTACTATTGTGATAACATATTACATTTTCAATTCTATTCAACTTCTGGATTTTTTTTCAATTGCAACTATAATTGTAATTCAACAATTATTCTTGCAACCGGATCTACCTCAATTTCTCTGAAGGTCGAACAAGACATCCCACTCGAACTCAATTTATGTTACTTATAACGCTTTCGTTTAAACATATTTCTGAATTTTAGAATATAATTAGTAGTTAAGACGATTAAAATTATCCGTGTATCTTTATGCATTTTGCACATGGATTCACTGTACGTTTTTACAGAAATCATTATTTCACTTTAATCGTATAAATTGAATGTTCTTTTAAAATTAAGTTCTACGATCTCCCAAAAAATATATGTTACACTCATTAAAAAGATTATTTAAAAGTTAAAATAAGATAAAATAAATAAGTTAAAAGAGTCGATTTGGAACGAATTACTACTGAATACAGAAAGGGGACAAATCCTAGGTATTACATGTCGAATGTGGAATTTGACTTTGGCTGAGAATTGATCACGCCTTATCTGGTGAACACTCGTAGAAAAAAAATTAAAACGTTTCATAAAACCACTGACGAAATCGTGGCTGACCGAAACATGGTGAGTCGGCAAGGGATTCTAGATTTACCACGAGACTCAACAAAGGATTAGCTATCCGCACAAAAAATAAATAAAAATTTTAAAATTTAATTCAGAATCTAAAGTTTTGGAGAAACTCTTCTGTAGTATCAAATATTGCCGAACTTTTTCTGAGGATTCTGCACATTAATTGCAAAAACAATTTAAGAACTAGTAAAAATGTAAAAGCCTCTTAAATCAATACTGAAATACAAAATTTCACAATTTATTCATTCTGATTTTAATCTGTCTTCTATAGATTTAATTTAATTCATAACTTTCTCTCAAAAACATTATGCAGACCAGAGGGAACACTACAAGGCTGGGAATCCAGAGTGTCAAATCTAGGTCAAATCAAACACGTGTGACGGAGCATGACATTTTAGATACAAATAAACTGATAGGGCACTACATGTTTTTTTAAAACTTTCACTAAGAATAAAATTGGAGTTTAGTTTAAATCTGCACAGGGCAACCAACAAAAATGATCCCGAAACTTGAATTGTTGTATTCTTTTGTATTTATTTTATACTTTCTTCATAATTTTCAGTGCATTATCGTAAGTGCTCAAATAGTGCTTGAGAGTGAACATTTAAATTCGACTCACAATCAGACTTACCGCAAACAAAAATTTGATTCATTATTTGATGATTATTTGTTCAAGTTCAAAAATGACGAATCATTCAAACACACCTACGGAATTTTTGCTTATTTATTCCTCCATGAAGTTCTTCGTTTGAAAAAACAGTCAGGTAAACTTACTGAATAGAAATTTGTGATACTGAGAGTGCTGTTACACCGTAATTAATATTTGGACTGACTAACGTATGGAATGTAATGTCGTGTTAGAAATTGTTTCTGTACGTCGGGTTGTAACATTAGGGTAGTACAGGTATCCTCTTAACCTTTCGTTTTTATGGGGTTCGAATCCCTTAGACTGGCAATGTACGATGATTATCGCTTTAGGAAGGGTTTTGTCAGTTTTGTGTATTGTAGATTGTAGCTAAATTTTTGTTATTTTTTTCCAGAGGGGACAACGACAGCTCGACCTCACCAACCAGAGGCTGGTGAAGATCCCGCTGTATCTAGGTTCCGAGAATATCTGAGACTAGATTCAAGTCATCCAAACCCAAATTATGGTAAATAGTTCGTCATGATAAATGGTTTGTATTAATAATATTTAGGGTTAAATTATAATCTAAAGGAGAGGTATTATTTAGTGTAATTCTGGTAAAAGATTAGGTATGAACATTTTCAGTGGGCCACACTGTATTTTTATAACTTTTAAAGGTGCAGGTCTGTCTGAAAGCCTGACGTACTTACTACCACAGTTGGTAGATATTTTACCAACTGTGTTACTACATTATATTATTGCTATTGCTATTGCTGTAATGCTGTAAATGCTCATTGATTTCATATCGTGATTCATAACGTTTAATGAAATGAAATTCGACAGACAGCTGCATCCAATGGTTGAGAAGGCAATCCGCCGTAATCGGACTCGAATTTCACCGAATTAATTTTACACCACCAGCGCTCTTCACAATTCGTTTAACATGGCCAGGATCTAATCCCAACTTAAAATCTATAATGTTAAACTCACACATAGATGTTGTGCCGGCGGATCCGGTAAGTTGTGATAATCAGTCCTTCATAATTTGAATAATCTCCGGAGGTCATCAAACATGTAGAACATGGTATTTTTCTATACAGGCCAGATGGAAATATGATCCTTTTGCTGCAACCAAAGAATCTAACGGAGATATTTATGGGCGTGGGGCTCAGGATCGAAAATCTTTAGGGGTACAATATTTAGAAGCAATTAGAAGACTCAAGTCCATCGGGTTTAAACCTTTGAGAACAGTTCATATCACATTTGTTCCAGGTGAGCAAATATACGGTACACGATAACGGTTTCTATAATTGCCGTGTCATGTCATCCTAACGCGAAGTATTTAGATTGTGATATGATATGTCAAAACGGATGGCTACCGCGTGAGCGTGACTGATGTAGATTTTTTAATCTGACAAAAATAATTTTTACAGACGAAGAAGTAGGAGGAGGAAAAGGTATGGCAGTTTATGTTAATTCCGACGATTTTAAATCACTAAATATTGGAATGGAGTTGGATGAGGGCGGAGCCACGCCTCTAGACGAATATGCCGTGTATTACGGGGAACGAGCAGTTTGGCGTAAGAATACACAGCATTACCGAATGACCATATTTATGATGATATCAATATCGATTGTCAAAATTGTATCGATACAGAGTTCCGGGTCACAGCAACGGGAAGGCCGAGTCACGCAGCCCTTATGTTTCCAGACAACGCTGCTGCTAAGTTAGAAAAAGTTATTCGTCGTCTATTGGACTTCCGGGCAGGACAAATTCAAAAATTGGTCGTGAACTCAACACTAGAGGCTGGGGACGTTACTTCCATTAATTTATCACAACTTGGGGTGATTAAATTTTATTTGAATTAATTTAAAGTACAAACAAAACACAAAGCAAATGTTCTTTTTTTGTGTTATAGGGAGGTATGCAACCAAACGTTGTCCCATCAGAGATGTGGGCAATTTTTGACATGAGGATAAGACTAGAACAAAATTTTACATTCAATGATGCAGAGAAAATGTTGACGGATATTGTTGAGGGAGCTGGGCCTGGAGTTCGCCTGGATTTCATTCTCAAATCCATGTCAGCCGGGGAGACTCGTTTGGATGATGACAATATTTGGTGGAAAACATTCAAAGGTTTATTCGATGAAATGTATGTATGCTATTTCATGGTATTCTCTTTTTTCAGAAAATTTAGAATATCGAGAACAATATATTTGTTCTGATTTTTAGGAAACTCAAATTAACACCAAAATACTTCCCAGGGGCTACTGATGCCAGGTTTCTAAGAAATGCAAATTATACAGCCTTAGGATTTTCTCCTTTACCCAAGACCGATCCTCTTCAACATCAGGACAATGAATTTTTGAATGAAAATACGTTTTTGGATGGAATTAAGTTATATGAGAAGATTATTCCTCGGCTAACAAGTATAGACTCATCTTTCGATTAATTGCATGAAATTGGAAATAATAGTGGCCAGAGCATTATTGTCAGTCATACTATGAAAAATTTGAAAAACTTACATTAATTAATAGAAGCCTATGCACGGTAAATGGCAAGTTCCTGTTTTTGAGTAAAATTAGAGATACCTTTCCATGGAATGATGGCCTAAAAATAAATACAAAAAGATCTACAAGAATTCGCCAATTAATTCCTCTCTTTAATTAGCTGTAACACTATGATCATTAACTCAACATTTTTACTAATCTAATAATACCCTGAGCTTATACTTCCTTGGAACCCCATTTAACAGTACCAAACACTATTTAAACACTAAAAAACTCATCGAATGCTAATATTTCTAAAACATAAGATACTTCTGGTCTCACTCGCAGTTATAAGAAAACCAACCTAAATAAATTTTCTGGCAGAATAGTTTGTACTGTAATTTTATAAAATAAGGACTTTCAAAATTCGATGTCTTCCTTCAGGGTTCATCCAAGTCGGTCTCGCTGCTGTTCTTCACGTTCGACGTTCGAGTGTCCATTGGATAAAATGTTGTCCGAAGATTTTCCGATTTTCTCACGACCTGTTCCTCCATTTTGTTGCAGATTATCTGAGGAATCCTTCTTTTTCGGTCTGGGTTTTGGAGTCGGAAGAAATTCATAACTTCCTTCCTTACTACCAATAGGAGAGGCTAATTCCGTGCTGCCCTTATTACCAATTCTTCGTAGTGGGCGTGGCTTTTCCAATGTAGAATTTGTTGAATCCAAAATTAATTTTTCTTCTGAGTCGGGGATCTCCTCAAATATGTATCCAGAAATTTCCGCAACTGTGAGTCCGGGAGTGGGAGTGGTAGTGTCGTCGCGTTGAATATTCATATCTTCCATTTCAATCGGGGCTGAGGGATGCGGAATGTACCCTTCTGGAAATACTTCCTGCGTTTGTAAAATTATATAAATTTTTAATGATTTTGTTTTGGAACTAGTTTCGTCTTGTATTCTTGAACTATTCGACAAATTCAATTTACCTTGATCTCAACATCCGTGTACCAGAAGTGTTGGTCTTCAACTTTAAAGACGAATTTCCTTGCCACGATCAATTTTCTGATCTGAAAAATATCCTCTGCATCCAAATCTTCCTCATAAACACTTTTGAATGGGTAGACTTCACCTTTCCAAGTCAGTTCCTGTATATAAAGTGGGCATTGAGCACTATTAGTTTATTAAATCCAATATAAAATCATGTGAGAAATGTATATCATCTCAATCGTATTTTTCGACAACGACTGAACATTTTGTAACAATGCGAACAAAACGTAAAAAACCAACTGACCCCTTTCTCAGAAGCAAAGCCGAGTCGACATTGAAATTTACGTCCCTCAGTATTCACTGATGAACCTAATGCTATCCAAATGTAAATATCTTGACCGAGTTCTTCTGCCAATAGGATGAAAGTCAATCCAAAGCAATTAAAAAGTCCACCAACCCAACGTCGTCCTAAGTGATTGCAAAAATAAATGACAATAATTAGTAAAGTACACTTTCAATTCATAAAGCCTCTTGAGTGATATTCTGATAATGCGTGCTTAAGGGATCGAACGCCCAAAGTCGGAAGAACTTGAAGCCCTGCTAGTCTGAATTGTCGTAAAAGCTGCGATTGCAGTGCAGTCAATTTATTGTGCACCAGAAAGTTTCATTATTATTGCGACTTACGAATGATCTCTTGAGAATCGGCAACGTCAATTGGAGGACATGGAACTTGGACTCTGTATGTGTCGGAGTCTACCTCAAAAATTTGATGAACTTCTATAAGATGTATTGGATAGGCCATTGGGGATGCCCGAATTTGGCAATCCGAGAAAGCACATGGAAGGATTGGCCTAAATAGAAAAATAACCCTTTGGTCAAAATATTGCTTACTATACTAGTCGATGGCGATTCAAACTCTAAAGTAATTCTCTTACCGAAATTTGCAATTTTGCCGATGAAAAACAAAGTCACGCCCATACTTCGCCTTAGCACAGCCAAGGTAAGCATAACTACAATTGAAGATGGAATTGTCAAAAAAATAAGAGTAGAGAGCACATTGAAGGGTTGAACATTTCTTGTTGCAGATTTTCCTGAGTTCTATAAATTCCGTGTTGCGTCCAAGATCTTTTGGGCATAAACCCTCTGGAGTCTTCCGATGACATCCCCCACAAATCATATGTCCATCTTGGCATACTGAAACACTATTAGGGGACGGAATTCCACCACACAGGCAGCACTGCATGAGTCGAGGAATTTGACTCAGATCCGCAATTTTGGCCATTTCTTCACTTTTCCGGTGGCTATTGGCCTTTCTAGAAAAATTTTTATAGAAATTTTTTATTGTACGAAAGAATATAGCTTCATTCGAATTCCAAAGCACTGAGGAATGAGTTCTAGTCTGCCCGGGTTTGTTATTCCAGTCCCTTTAAATGTGAATCGCAGGAGTAACGTTTACATCATACGTAACCGGTATCAGGTGGCCCCATGTATGTGCCCCAATATGTAATTACCGTAAAATACCGAAAAAGAACCCGGGTTAGTATTTTTTCTGGCTGTCTCGAGACTCGGTTTATATACGAGTACCAGGGCAATGTAATACATGGGCTCTTATGGCAGAATGCAAGGATTCGACCAGGTTACTTTACTAATCGAGACCTGGTTACAGTTCGGGACCGGTTTCTCATCGGTACTTTACGGTATGTAAATTAGTTTTCACAGCCTAGCCTTCATTAGCCAACACAGTTTCCAGGCTGCAGTTGGTTCACAGAGCTGAGGTAGAATTTTTCATGTGTATAGTCTATAGGCTTTACTCTGGACAAAGTATCACCAGAAATACAAGAGACCACGAAAAATAACTAAAAACTGAGCGTGCAAGTACGTATTACGTACGTAATCGACGTAATGTCCTATAATTTTTAACTTCTGCTTTGGGTTGCGTTCTACACATAAAGTCAATTCTGATGAAGTCTCAGTCTCTATACTAAGGCAAGGCACCACCAAGTCGATAAATTGAAATACCTTTGTCTGCCTATTTGAATATTCAATACATGCAAGTCAAACTTGACTCAGTTTGACCTTTCCATTTGTCTGTGGAAAATTATCAGTCTTTCGAAGATTACACAAGGTAAAACATCTCACCATACTTTCGTAAAGATATTGGGATGCTGTTCAATGGGCCTAACGAAGTTGCCAAGATGCCCCATTAGCAGAATAAAACTGGAGTCGGAATTTTTTTTGAGGCAGTTTGTCAATACACATTGTCAGTCCAAGGGGTAGTAACCCAACCCGTCATGAGACCGACATTACGCAGCATTTCTGTGCGCGGTATCTAATTAATAAAATGTGTGCTTACTTTTTGAGTGGAAATCCTGTATCCGTGTCCGACATTTATTCAAGGATTCACTTCTGCAAAACGTGCTAATTTCTATAGTTTACCAGTAAAAAGAGTCTTTTAACCCTAAAAACTTCTCTAAAAAATTGAACTTATAACAACTGGATGATAAATAAATAGCTGGAATCAATCATAAATTCCTAGACACGTTCGTTCGGCTGGAAGCTGGAAATTCTAACGAGTCTGATCAAGTTAAAAAATGTCCATAGTTGTCTAGACTTCTAGACAGAAATTACTACACAAAATAAAAGTAAGTTCTGAGTGCGTCCAGTGCAGTGTTCCAGATTCTAGAGGTGCAGATCGTGAAGAAACTTCGTCCCTGGACAACCGCGATACACAAACTGAACTGAACTCGAGCGCTTGACAGTTCACGTTGATGATTCTGCTATTGTTTTGGTATCTACAGGGTGGTTCATACTCATATAAATCGATTAATTTACATTCGTAGTAAGGATTTGTTACACATATTGTGGAGATTGGGCTATTCTTCCAGTTCTACATATTTATGATCTCCTAATTTTTGCTTCGCTAAATCCACCAAAACAACATTACCAATTACACTAAGTTATGAACCACACTGTGTATTGAAATATTGGTGACAGTCTAGCCTGAAGCTGGATTGGATTATGAAATGGGAAGGAATTCCAATTTCTTGCTCAGCTTAGAGATAGCATCATAATAATCTATGCATGGGAGTAATAACCCAAACGTAGCCTGAAGGTCAAAAATTTTCATCGGTCCAACTACACAGTACTTCATAGGGAACTAATCATTCATCACTAATTAATTTCTAAGTCAGAAATGTTCACAATCATAAGATACAAGAAATTCGGTCTACGATAACTTTTGGGACGAAATTGTGTTGTAAGGACTCAAAATGTGTCCTGTATTAAAAGATGGAGTTTGACAAAATATGGTAATGCTTTTGCTAGCCAGTAAGAAAAAATCATCCAACACATTATTTTACACTCCCGACCATTTTATTGTAACTGAATCCGTCAGACAAAAACTTCAACAATTGACATTTCCATAACTTATGCATGTAATGTATGTGTACAATACTTCAAAAGTAAAATTAACTTAATGAAATAAATTGACAAAATAAGAATTGAGAAAAAACGTAACAAAGTAAACATCAACATAATGTTTACAATAAAGGCAAAAGAAAAACATTAAATAAAATACTACAATATCTTAATTAAGTAAGTAAACTTTGGAATACGAGTTAATTAAACTCGTATTTATTTTATTATATTTTTTCTTCACCCGTAGGTTATTTTTAGTCAAGGTAGTTAAAGTTTTAAATAATTATTAGGCAGTAATATACACTAATTAACTAATTAGCATATTGTACACATTCCCAGCATGTTTTCAAAAATGCTGAGCCAGCTACTTTTGTTACTATATACATCTTAATATGTACAAACTTTCGTTTTTGTCGGGTGCGCAGCGGTAATAAAAAAAATTCTATACAATACACACTACTAATTCTAAAAACTAATTAAAATGAATAACTTAATTGAATATTTGAAAACAATCTTAACCTAAAGATCACGATTGCAAAATGTGGTCGGACTTGAAGGTGCAGGTTCAGGGGACTCACTCAAACTCCTTACAGCTGAATTAAGGATTCCTGATTTACTTGATGGGAAAATATTTTGTGTCCTCCCCCTTGAATTTGTTCTTATCCTCCTCATCTCATCATCACTATTCTCATCAAATGAGAATGAAGAGAGTGGTGGTGTTTTGCTCACAAATCTGGGTGATCCAACCGTGGGTGAACTTCCTCTTGAACTATTTCCAGTGGTAAGTCTGCTCTCAATCCATTGAAGCATGAGAAGGACTTCTTCTGGTGACCTTAGTCGATAATTAGCTGATGTTCTGGCTGATGGTTTACATGTTGAAGAGACTTTGAAAGTACAAGCTATTCCAGACAAACTCTCCATGGCTTCTTCATCACTAGGATCATCTCCAGCATAAATGACACGAACATTGTCGGACCATTCTTCACCATGGGTTTTATTCAAAATATGTATTGAAGCACGTCCTTTGTCCCATTTGATAGCTGGTTTAGCCTCCAAAGCCATTGGTGCTTGATGTGCAGTGAAACCGTGGGTAGCAAAAATAGTGGTGGCGCTTTCCAATAACCAACTCTTCAAATTCCCTGGAACTCCACGGTAGTGGAAAGTTAGAAGTGCCCCACGTTTTTCAACCCAAGCTCCAGTGATTCCATCTTTTTCATTGCAGAGAACATTCAAATCTTTGGATAAATCTTCCAATTTGGACATGTGTTCAGCAGATACGGGGTGTGTGTATTGTTCACCATCAGCATACTCGATTTCAAGACCATGACAAGCTGCATAAGTGATTCCTTTCAATTTGACCATTTGTTTCAAATCTTTCATTCCACGGCCAGAGATGACACAGATTGAAACGTTCTCTGGGTAATTGGACAAGTGTTCAAGACTTTCACGGGTTTCAAGTGGAAGTTCAGCCAAATGTGGTTTTTGACTGATTGGAGCTAATGTACCATCGTAGTCTAGGATTAGGCTCAATTTTGTATTTTCAGAAGCCACCGGTTTACGGAAATCAATGTAGTCTGAGAGGTAGTGATCAAAATCATCCACGGAGAGGGGTGTCATTTTTGTTAAACAGTTGCCATTGTTGTTCAAGTCACAGATGAGGATGCCCATAGCGCTGAGGAAAGTTTTCAGCCAATAGGAAACATCGTGTTCTCGCTCACGGCGTTGTAAATTTTTCATTCGGAGATATCGCTCAGCGAATGGCATTTGAAGTGCACGGTGCATTTTGTCAGCCACGTCGTCCAGTTCGTATGGATTTACAATCACGGCTTCGTGCATTAAACCTGATGAAAAAAAAGTGGAAAACATTTTTTAATATTCACCCAAAATTTAAAAAACAATTTGTTGAACAATTTAAAATATTTGAACACTTACCACCAGCCCCAGCAAATGGAGAGAGCAAGAGGACACCAGGGTCCTTCAAATCTTGACAAGCAACATATTCTTTGGCTACAAGATTCATTCCATCCCTGAGTGGAGTGACAATTGCAACGGCTGAATCCCTGTAAAAAGCTGCCAATTGTTCCTGAGAGATACACCCGAAAATATAGCGAATCGGGGACCAATTTGGTTTTGAAAATCTGCCATTGATTCTGCCGATCAGTTGATCCATTTCTTCTTTCAGAGCCTGGTATTCTTTTACATCTGTACGGGATGGTACGGCAACCTGGAATATTTAAAGAGAGAAAAATTGTAATAATGCATTTTAGACAGTTTCGTTTTCTGGGAAATTGATTAGAAAAGATGACATACCTGAAGAAAAGTAACTTTTTCCACATGCTCTGGATTTTTCTCCAAGAGACGCTCAAAAGCCTTGACACGATTCACAAGTCCCTTTGTGTAGTCCAAACGATCAACCCCCAAAATAATTTGTTGATCTTTTTCTTTAAGAACCTTGGGAGCTTTCTGGCTCATCTCAGCAAAATGATCATAAGGAATTCCAATGGGAAGTGATTTGACATGAATTGTTCTTCCATCCAATTCAAGTAAAAATTTTGATCTGTCCACGCGACAACCCAACCGACGTTGGCAGCAGTCAAGGAAATTAAGGCAATAGTCATCAATGTGGAAGCCAACCAAGTCACAACCTAATACAAAACAACAAAATAAACATTCCGAATGTTACATAATGTTTTGTATTCAAATAAAATAAATCAGGGCACAAAATCACGTGAAATCTTCGTGAGAGATTTCCGGATTCCCAATGCAATGTTTACGTTAAATTCTTAGGCCACCATGGCCAAATTACTGCGTAGCCAAAAAAACAAGCTGTAGAAACAGAAATATCCGAAACAATAAAATCGTTACACGTGCAGTCAAGTGCACACGTGCAAGGTTTATTGTTTAATGTATGTATCTCATCTCAACCACTCGATTTGTTCCCAGACTATCGGAACGTGCTCTTCGTGTGATTTTTCTCTCAATTACTCATATTTGCCCATGGCCGATAAAATCGGGTTTTTCTGATGAGTCATAAGAGCACAATAAAAATACGCTTGCGAATTGTCGACGCAAAACGCAATATACCGGATCAACATGTTTACAAAATTTTGAGGAATGCTCTGGGCTCTGTTGACATTTTGCAGGAGGTCGGGTAAGAAAGATTAGCAAAAGAAACATGCCCTAATGTGATTTTCTGCCATTTTTCATAATTAGCATCCATGAATAATTAACTTACCCAAAATTCCTTCAAGAATTTCATCATCCCATGGGAAAAGTCTCATGATGTCCCAAGCCGGGAATGGAATATGAAGGAAGAAACTCATTTTACACCGTAAACCTTCTTCCTCAGCCACCTGTGTGCATACAGAAAAAGAAGGGAAAATTAGAGATAAAAGTGTAAGCATAGTAAGTAGATTAAATATAAACAAATGTCTAGTGCTTGCTTTTTCTGATAATAAATGATTCTCGTATGCACTTATTGAATGCAAGCTAAATATAAGCAAGCCAAGTGTTGCGGCACAGGGCACAGCACAATGCACGACTCATTTGCGTGACCAGCGGATGTACAATTTCATTTCAGGGAAAAAAAATGTTTGCAGATTCTGAATTTGTAGTGCAGTATGTGACCTTTAGACCCGATTCCCCTATGTCCCCAGCTGAATAACTCAAATCGGTCAAAGTCTACCCCAAAATAACACGCTTCCAATTTATTACGTGATAATTGTTTGAGTTAGGTTCGGGGAGGGGGTTCACTAATGCTGAAGTGTTTGCAAATATGCTAGGAGTGTTTTTGAATTTATATGTGAAAATTGCGAGAGATAAAACAGTGCAGTTGATTGGGTTTTTGTGGAAAAAAAATAGATCTCAGGAAAAAATGTGTGAAGTATCCATTTTCCATTAAAAATCGAACCCGTAAATTGTAGGAGATTCTGTCTGTAAAATGTACAGTTAATTCTGTGCCTAATGGAGTTTATCTTAATGAGATTCCCGGACAAGCATGACACACTTAATTTATAATTTATTTCTTGTCACCACATGTCAAAAACTTGTGAAACTCTCACACGTTGACGAAATAGAGTGCATATGGTTGCGGTTGGGATTCATTCATTGATTAGGACATTTTTTCGGTTTGGTAGTTTGGTTGGAGTACATTGGACGAAAGAAGAGCAGTTTATATTTTACTCAGCTAATTTATTACTCAAAAGATTAGGTGATCCGGATTGGACTGATCAAAAGTGGAATTAATCGGTTAAATGGATGACAAATCGTTTGTTTGTTCAAATGCAATGGCGTAATATTGTAAAAAGAACTACATCGTGTTCGTGTCTGGGAAATTATCTGTCATATGCTTATCACATTCCATTAGAATTCTAAAAACCCGACACAATTAAGAAAATAACTATATATTGCGTAGACGATGTCTTGTGTTCTATAGCTATTGTGGTATAGCAGTTGTACGCGTAATCAATCATTACTACTAGTTCTATTTTTAGAAGAAAGTCTTTAAAATACACAATGAAGTCTCGGGGCTTATCTCAACTATTTCAAAATTAACTACTTTTTAGCATGTCCGGCCGTCGTCTTTGTGTAATTTAAAAGTAAAAATAGACCTTCCATAGGTGTGTGCCTGTTTGGATAGTCTGGAAATCTTATTTTACTACGTCTATTTTATAATCACTTGACTTATCCAGCCATTTTATTTCATTTGATTTAATTTTAGAAAAATTGCGTCAAATTCGAAATTGTTATCTCCGCAAGAGCCCGTTATCTTCAAACATCAGTTTACATTTTTTACAAATTGGACAAATGCGTTGCAATATTCTGTCAAGTGTTTATAATTTATGGGCATTTCGCAATAAAATTAGGGTGCAATAATGGCGCGGTATTATCTTGTTGGTTTAGCGATAAAATTTTCGGAAAATGCAATGTATGACTCGATTTAGTGATCCGTCGTAGTAGAATTCTTTGCTAACACTCGAATTTACGATAAGCCGCGATAACTGCATCGGCGGTATGATTGTCAAAGCAATATTTGGCCCTGAAATCGCGATACTTCTAAAAATCCTTGCGCAATATTTAAATCCGCGATTACACACCTGTCTGATGGTATTGGCAGCCAACATGAGTTGATAGTCATGAATCCACACAAGTGGAGCCACATCCGTACGTCCTTCCATCTCTAATTTGGCCAAACATTTCCTCAGAGCTGTCAATGTTTTCTGAGCAAAATGCTCATTCACAGCCTTGTAAGCCTCATAAGTGTCTTGAGTAAAAATGGCACGATCTGGCATAGAATGGAAGAGTGGCCAAAAGGTTGCATTACAACATCCATTGTAGTAATCATCAAAAAGTTTTGGTTCAATCAAAATGGCTTCCACTTGATCAGACAGAAGACCAGCCGTTGGGGATTTATCTTGTGGGTCCGATTCTGGTATGACCTCATTTTCGGACGTCAGTTGAATTCCTGGCCATCCTACCCATGTTCCTTTGCATTCAATGACGACAGGGGCCACGGCTGTCACGAGTCCACCAGCACTGAACATGAAAAATAAATAGAAAATATTTGTTTCAATCCACACGTGGAAAATTTTGCTCAAAAAATGATGTTATTCATTACAAGTAAATTATGAAAACATAAAATCGTACATAAAATTGAATCATGATTGCATAAGTTAAGTTCTATTGGTCTAGTACAAAGTAGTCGTTGTCTAATACATGTATGTAAATTTAATTACATTTACTTGACATGACCTCTCTGACTGACCCGAGACAAATTCAATTCCAAATCTATGTATGAAAGTGCGATACGAGGGCGGGCATTTATTATTGTTTGTTATAATTTCTTCGACTCAAATTAATTTGTATTTATAAGTATGATGGAATTTGATTGGTAATGAATGTAATCTCAATCAAAGTCTAAGCTTTGGTGCCTCATCCTGTTCGGACAATCGCAATCTCACAAAAAGTGTTATAATTTGACTCAAGGGTGTCTCATTACGTGAATGCGTAGGTTAGTTAGTAATGACATTAAATTTTCATCTTCATCACCCTTATCAAATTACTCAAACACAAAAATAAGCCTCCTCCAGACTGACGATGACTTCAATTCAATGTCAATTTCAAAATCGCACGTGTAAATGTCATGTTCTGTCCGAAACTAATAACTAATAGTCAATCGCAATTCAAATTATGTCAATCCAATCCTCACAGAGGACATAACATAATCTCATTCATTTATTTGATGAAATGCGACGAAAGTAAATGAGAAGTGGAAAGGATTACAAAAATTGTGATAAAGTTAATATGGTCCGTCACCGTCACGGGCATGTGGAGCAAGAGTTTCCTCAAGTGTGGAGTTCACTGTTTGCTACACGTGCGACATTGATTGCGTTTGATCATTGATAGAAAATCGGTAAATAATATACAATGCAAAATACAGATTAGGGAAGCACAAATCTGCGTATTCCCAATACATAGAAAACATCTGCCAAAATCTGCATTGTCTGTTCATGAAATCGATACCTCATCCTAACCAGGCAATGAAGAAATGAAGTCTGAAAAAGTCGTTAAAGCTGAAGACTTTAGTCTTAAATCTTTCCATGACCAATCAAATTAATTTCCGCGTTCTCCATTGGCTTTGGAAATAAAATTATTCCAGATATTCTAGTTCGTACCAGTTGTTATAAGATTATCAGTGTATTCAATTTAAAATTGCTTGACCCACTCGCGCACGTACGTTGTATGTAAATGTATGCATGACCAATTCTGCAGTTTCAACAAGATTCTAGAATTTTCTTTACAGTAGGTTAGCATACCCATCCAGGGGTCAAAGTTTTATCCCTGAGTCGAGTCAAGGAAATTTGGGTCACTACATTAAAAGAACGATGACCACATGCTGATTACTCAAAAGAATAAATGCTATTAATTGTTTTGTTTACGACTGATTCTGTAAACAGATTAAAATTCTATACAGCTAATAAGAGCCATGATTTAAGAATTTGTTAAAAAAATTGAACATCTGTACCCCAGTCATAAGTCCCTGGCATTTTTACATAAACTGAAGCCAATGGAAAACCTCCCGTGCTTTAGGATCGTGGCAAATCCGTAGAAAATTAGTTAATTGCATTATTGTTGTTGATTAAATAGAAAAAAAAATTAACAAAATAAATAAACTGAATAAGGTGTGATGCACGTACGTATACCTATGTATTCTTTTAGCCAAAGCAGAAAATAAAATTGCAGTATTGAATTTATTTTCAGGTTCAAGAGCAAGGTTGGTGATTGTGATTTCCTGATAATAATTACAACACATGCTCTACACTTGAACTTGAACTTGAAATGAACCTGACAGACAAGGCAAGGCAATTCACAGGCTTAATCAGTAACTCGTTCCATGAATAAATTAGTCAATTTAATCCATTGAATTGTATTGCGGCGATTTGTTTATCTCATCTCACACGCAAGGTACAATTTTTTTCATAGCAAGCGCAAGCAGATGTGTGTGTTCACACACACTCAATGCAATGCATAAACTTAAGTCTCAACCTGCCTCTTCAATTGAATTTGACTGGACTCATCAATCAATTTATAAAATGGACCCAAATTTATATACTAATGCACTAATCTGGTCAAGAGGGGTAAATTATTTGATTGATTTGTTCAATTAATTATAACTTATGAACTGCACGATTTGTGGGAATTGAATTTTGCAGAATAAACACTTTAATTCAAGTGAAGTGCAGGTGTTAAAGCATTATTGTATGGTAGGATGTGTTATTCTCACTTCATTAAATTACATTAAACCCACGGCTACGCCCTCACTAGCGGACCACCTGTCTTATCGGACCACTTGACCCGAACTCGTACTTCTAATCCTTCACCAAATGATCGCACCGCAAGAATTCTAATGCTTAAAAGTATTTTGCATTGGATTGCATTGCATGTCTGGGGAAAATGAGACTTGATTGAAATGAAAAAGTTTGTCGGATCATTTTTGTCAAAAATCGTTAAAAATTCATATAATGTCTGTAGCATACTTAGAAATTATGAAAACCATGTCCGCATTATGTTAGCTGTAGACTTTTGAGCACACAGAAACGAATGGCCAAATTAATTAATGGAAGTCGAATAAACTACTACTATCAATTTTCAAATTTTCCTCGATTAAATTGTAATGTTTTTTCTGACATAATTTCCTAGAGTCAATTTGATCTAATTAACTAAAATTAAGCCAATTAATTAATTTGTGACTCACCATTGTTTTCTTTTGAGTTTGCCATCCGTCGTCCGTTCCAATGTAAACGGGAGTCGATTGGACACTACGATCATGGGTGCGTTAAGTTTTGTATGCATTCTTGCAAAAATTTATGAAAACTGAATCAATAAATAAAAACTTGCAAAAAGTTGTGAATATTTTTCTAAAGTTTCTTTATCGACTGTTTATCAGCGAGTACGACTTGTGAGCACGTAAAAAATATTCAGTCAAAAAGCTAAAAGCACTTGAACAATATTTTCTGTCTCTCTTGTACTTGTATTGCGTTACGTTTTGACTCTGGGTTAATTATGACTCCAGAATTTGTTTCTGCTTGAAGTATTTATACTCTTTTTTAATTCGACAAATTCCACTTGAACAATAAAACTCAAGATATTTATTTATTTGTGGATTTTTTATTGGTGGGTGTGTGAGTTTTGGTATTCAGTGATTGACTGATCCAGAACATGTAGAACTTCCAGGATTTATATCATTTGTTCTGGTCATAAGCTCAACATGTGAACTCAAGCTATTCCTATTCTCTCTGTGCTATTCTGGCTGTGCTGTGGGTGCATGCATTCAGGGGCGACCTGCAAAGTGTAAGTGTAGTACAAAACACTTCACTTCACAAGTCAGAATGTCTGGTTGTACTTGTACAGTACATTAGGGTGGTACGGAACAATTTTCCATTGATAATCAAAATAATCCTGTCTGATGAGTCATAAGCTGTCTTAAATAAAGTAGCACCTGTAGGTTTACGCTATATGATTTTACGAGGGAATTCCTGGGGTAATAACTTTTTAACTAACGAAACTTAACTTAACTAACGAAATGTTAAGATTTTTTTTAGTGAAGAGGGATTTTCCGTCATTTTTTAAAGAAATACTTTAATTAGCCTTGTTTTACTGCAAGTATTTACTGTTCACAACGTCATTGTATGTTTTTCAAATGACCAATATTTGAAACTATAGAAATACAGGTACGAATTCAATAGGTAAAATACCGGCAGCGGTCACATTCTAAACTTTACAAAATTGGCTACGCTTTAGTACTGTATTTTTTCAATACGAATACACTTCAAAATTTTGATAAATAGTTAAAGTTAATATAGTTTTGTTACGTGTTGAGTTCAGCAACCCAATTCAGGATATAATTTATCAAATAATTTCCTACGTTAAGCGTAAACAAATATTGATAATAGTTTTGATGACCTCAATTTGATTGTTATCCGACTACTGGGCATTGCATTGTTCACACGGGCCATTTTTTGCAAAGAATTGGTAGATGGACAAGACCGGTGGAAACCTATCGTTTATTAATTCAATTACAATATTGCCCTATAATACTTTAATTGACTTAAATATTAATCACTTTTCTTATGAATTAAATAATGTCTAGTGATTTCCAAAGAGCACCTGCACAAACTTACCACAGTCATGTGATTTCGAATCTACTCTTACGATGTCGATAATAATTATCGCTGATCCCACCATAGACCATCACTATGCCGAAACTGAAACCACGTGGTCGGAATTTCTCGTGGTATCAGTAGCACTTGTTTTTAATCCAAGGAACAATGTGTACCAGGCCAAGCCAATCCAGACCACATGTATTATTTTGTATTAGATTGAGTAAACAAGTGATTTAATTCAAGCAGCTGGACGGAGGACTAATCCTTATTAGTATAATACCTGTCCAAATATATGTACACATGGAAGAGTCAGACAATGAGAAAGAATTGGGGTCACAGGTCACAAACATTCATTAGATCACCTTAATTGTTCAAAACAAGCGTGATATTTAGCTTAGTTTCAAGACTTTCTTCCTGTTGATCCTGAAGTAGAGGATTATTGGAATTGGAAAATTTTCGTACTATTTCCAACATCAAAAAATTAACTTCTTATAATTTTAATTAAGCCAATTCTTGACTCTAATTTTAAATAACGGTTATGGTTATGTAATTTGTGTACCACCCTTCCTGTGCCCTCGCTTGGTTTGCCTTGCCATGCCATGCCTACATTCATTAGGTTGGTTATCGGTTGAGTTGTTCGTCATCTGGAACTGCTTGACTCACACAGACTCATGTAAAATTGAGTGAAATAGCAGTGAAACCCGGTTTGGAATAGTTTCAACTGGGTGAGATCTTCATGTAACAGAAATTATCTGGATTTTTTAGTTCCAACTATCAAAATAATAATGCTTTTACAACCTTTACCGCTACCGCTATTTACCTTGATATCACGACTCACGAGAAATAGGAATGCCGGAGAGTTCAACCACGGAGTGAACAATTATATCGTCGCAGTAGGTGCAGCGTAGCAAAATTACGTTTTTTTTAATAAAGTATTTTCTCTGGTATTATGAATGACTTAAAAATTTTGAGATCCCCTCCAATAATTTCGATTTGTAAAATTTTCGACTATTGCTGACTCTACGCATACAGAAGCGTCAATGACGATCAACTTAATTGAATCTGTAAAAATTTGTATTTATATCTGAAACTTGGGAAGACATTGGATTTCTCGATTTTACAGTTTGTGTTAATTGATGAAAACAATTTATATGTCAACATATTCGTGGCAATCTTCCTTCATCACTTTAATTAAAACTAGAGAAGCAGATTTAGATTGTCTGTTCAATAATTGTAAACTCCGATCATCGCCAACAGTGGAATTGGTCCAGAATGTCACTAATAATTAGTCCATATTTAATTTTAAAAGAATATTCAGCGATTCATTGTTAGTATCGGTGCATTTACTTCAAAATCTATCTTTCAATTTTTTTTAAAGTTCTGTAGATACCCCGAACATTTTGAGAATGGTGTTTGCTATTTTGCATCAATACTTAAAACAGACATTATCATTATTCGTCATCTAATTTTAGCTTGTTTTGCATAATGAGTGTTGACAATTTCTCTTGATTTCTGATATTGTTAACCAGAAGTGCTCCATGTATAAACAGTCCAGAACAGTTCATTGATTTCTCATCAATTAGATGTTCATTTCTAAAACAAACCGTTTAATTTATGACAATCTGATCTAATTATACGACGCAGATTACCATATACATACATACAGGAACGTGATCCCTCATCATTGAACTTGTTTACCAAAAAATAAAATTGGCTGGCTAGGGATGGGTTGCGGAAGTTTGCGGAGGTTTGCGAATTGCGAGGACAAGCAGACATGCAAACATGTATGCGAAATTATTATTGTGCTGTGGATGTATGCCATCGGAAAAAACCCGTGTTCACGTTCCCCCGACATGAACGAAGAGTTTCCGAGACACAAAAACAAAGTTTGTAGAACTCCCTCCCATGCAACTTCCACATGTTAGGTTAGAAAGAAAAACGAGCTTTGATCTTTCATCTTTCGTGTTTGTTTCGTTAGGAGTTTCGTCTCGGACTGTCTGCGTGTTAGAATGAATCAGAATCACAATTTGGAAATTGGTTTCCGGTTCTTGGGATTCCCCCTGGGCTTTGCCTTGCGTTGCGGTCTAGAGTCACTCACCGAAAGCATGCCATGGCACAGGCCGCATACCACAGAGATGGAATTGACAATAATGAAGTCACGTGATGTCATGATGATAACGAAACCATAACATCATTACTTTTTTAGTAGTATGAATGAAAATGTATGACTAACCGCCACGAGGGAAGGTTTTCGGGAGTAAAGTTTCGCAACATTTTGGACTAGAGTCAATTACGTGAATTTAAGTAAAATGACTCAAATAGAAAATTAAAAATATGGGCTGGAAATATTCTGATTTCTCTTGACTCTGTGAGGAGTATGGTGACGATAAAATATTCCAAGAATTTCTGACAATGAAAAAAAAATCTGTAGCTAGGAAATAATTTCGGAAATCGTGACTTTTTGAACAACTAACAATGAAGAATTTAACAATGTATGAATTTGTTAACCAAAAACCATTCCTTGTGATTATAAAGTTTGTATGAGAAAGATTGCATTCTTTTCCGGGAAGGTAGAACGTAGGCGGTGTGGGATAAATAAGTGATGTGAAGGTGCAGGCTGAATTTGGGCGGCCTTGTGCTGAGCACGTGCAAATACTAGAAACTGGAGCAATCGGTGAATGCCCGTTTTTTTCCTCTCCCGTTATGACCTGTTGGATATTGACCCGAACCCAAACGAACTTATCCAAAAATACCGCACTATTTATCAATATATATAATATATAATATACTCAATATCATCTTCTACTTTGGCATTGGCATTTCGCATAACACAGCACTGACAACTTACTATTATTCGGGTGCAAAACTCAGGTCAAAAATTAACCTGTACTGTGATCCTCCATTCATGTCCTTGGCCGACAATTATAACACAGTGTATCAGAAGATGATATTAAAATTGTGACTCATCGGTAGAAATAAATCGGAACATGTTAGTGACATTCCCACCAAAATACAATTTAAATGTGAAAAATGTTGGTAGGAAAAGGGGTAAATCTCATTATTGCAAAAATAAATGCGATTGCGAATGCATTGGATGCAAACCGGCCAACGATATGTACTTTCAAAATTTGAATTAAGTCCACGTATAAATTTTGAAGATATGGACAACTTATTCAGTTTGCCCTCAACTGGCGACACGAATCTACAAATAAAAATCGCCCATTTTTTTTGAATTGGTGAATCTAGAAATTAAAATGTAAAGTGTTTCTAGATTCTTCCAAAGAAAAATTTGCGCTTTGTAAATATCCAAACTTTCATCAAACAATGGATAAAATGGATTAACTGAATATTTTTTTTTGCTAATGAGAATACTTATTTAAGTTTCGGTTCCTTGATTGGAATTTGATGGCAATATTTCATTTCCGCCCTTGACCCAAACTGTAAACTCAATTACGTACGAGTAATTAGATAGGAAAAAGTACAAATCATTTCTCACATTCTAAGGAGTACTACTCAT